>PVJH01013090.1:0-61822 GCA_004026705.1 Nesogale talazaci | reverse complement strand
AAAAAATAAGAAAGGTGTGTAACCCGGAGGGAATATGTGTGTGAATGGAAATCCAAAGGAAAATATAATATATAAAAATCAAAGGGAAGGAAGAAAGAAAGGAGAAAGGAAAAACACAGATAAGAAAGATAGAGGAAGGAATAGAGGAAGAAGAATATCATATAAACTAAAATAGATCTTGGTTCAACACAAGTATACTAGGAAATTGGGAAAATAACTGCAATTTATATCACGAATGACTAATATCCCAAACATAAAATTTTATGAGCAAAAATATGAATGACTCTTAAATAGTCCTTAGATAGTTGAAATCATGTTCAACATCATTCTCAAAAGACAAATCAAAATTATACTCCCATCAGCTTTTCCTCCATTAGAAAATATTAAAAAGTTTGAATACATACCGGGGACATTTATAGTCTGTTGGTAAACTTAGAGGGGGAAAAGCCTATCTATATCTCTGGTCAAAACATAACACAACTCACTAGTACATAAGAACTAGAAAATGACACAAGACATCAGACATATTTCCCTAGTGGATCAATAACTCGGACAAAGAAAGAATGTTATGCTATGGGGATTGAACACTTTCATGTAAATTAAACAGTATCTTAAATAAAATAGTTAAGTACACTAACATTTTGGCAACAAAATAAATATGTACAAAGGGAAATTAAAAAGTTGACAAATTCTTATATAGAATGAGGTATCGTTTCAAAAAAATTAGTTAACTAGTATACAAGATCATTTGGGTCAAAGGTGTCATTTTCAGACCCTAAGGTCCATGTTGCTATTTCATCATACTTGTACAACTGTCTTGCTTAAGTATAGACTTTAAAACACTTCAGAAGCAGCACCATCTACACACTTTTCGCTTCTGTGAAACAGGCAATCTGATCGTCTCCCTCGTCCTGTACAATTTATTTAATATTCTTAAAAATAACATTTTCACAAATGTGTAGATTTGTGACTTTTTTTGTTTTGTCATTTTTGGGGGGCATCACTTCCCTCTGGTGGTGGGAGTAGGAGGCCCTGCCTGGGTCCTGTGGAGCCGCTGCTGGAATTGAACCTCCATGTCAGTGGGCCACGTCCCGCGCACAACCACTACGCCACCGGGGCTCAGCCTAGATTTGCGACTTTTTTAAGGGACGTTAATGTGGGTAAAATAATGAGAGGCCCGATTTCCCTGAAACGAATATGAAAATGTAATCTGTTCATAAAAATACTCAGTGCATTTTGAGCCATAGTGTCAATAGTAGGGCAGCACTCACCTTGATGATGCCCCGGATGTGCATTTTTGCGATCATCTCAGCCGTGTAGAGAAACATCAATAGGGTGTCCAGAGTAAAAGTCACATACTGCAGAGGAGGGTAGTGTTCAAACGTCATGGGCGTGTTCATGCAGACGGAAATGACGCTGATGATGGCGCAGATGCGCAGCAAAGAGTGCACCCACTGCAAGGACGGCTACGCGTTAGTGTGGGAGTCACACAGTGAGAGCTGAGCCCTGCCTACCCGCCACGCTATTTAGAAAGCATAAGACTGCGGTTTTAATGTCATGCTGGCAGAAAAAGAACTGACGCAATTAGGTATATATAATGAATGGCATGTTCTCCCATATTTGAGACTCTTGAATTATCGAGCAGCTTATTTTACACAAGATACACTGAGACTCAGAAAAATTAAGCGACTTTTTGTTACCCCTGTCCTTGGGAATTCATAAGAGCCTGGCTATGAACCTGGATAGGTTATGTGAAATCTCCACAACCTTACATCGTGGTCAGTTCAATTAAAAAATGTGTTTTGTAGGTTATTCATATACCAATTGTAATTGTGATTATTATTTTTTTTTCTTTTCATATTTTTTTTTTTTTTTTTTTGCATCACTGCTCTCCGGTGGTGGGAGTAGGAGGCCCAGCCCCACTGCTGGAATTGAACCTCCGTCCCAGTGGGCCGCAGTCCCGCGCACAACCACTACACCACCAGGGCTCAGCCGTGATTATTTTTATGTATTATGACCACCTAGGATTTTTCAAGTTCATTTTGACTCATTCATGCAATGACTTATTGCAGCCATTCATGTGATCAATCCTGTATTTTTTTATCAAGCACAATGGCCAACCACAGATCACTAGTGTTTTTTAAGATAAATGCGTGTGCACACCACCAAGGTTGGGTCTCCATTCTTTTGGTAATTTGTATGACATCCTAATATAAAATACATCTATTTGAAAGCTGACTTTATCCTACACGTTGATGTGATTGGTCAGTACTAGGGCATAGCAACCCATGAATGCAACACTGTCTGCTCCTGAGCCCTTCTCACAGGTACTGTTATGTGACCGCCCATTGTTGTGACCACTGAGTGAAGCCATCTCATTGAAATTTGTACCTTTTCCACTGTCCTCCTCCTAGTCCTGTGCTCTCCTGATCACTCATACAAAGTACCTAATCTGCAGTCTGGCCATCTTCATTTGCAAGAAGCATTCTGGTTGTCTGCCTTCCAAGACAGATGTGTTCTTTCTTGGGGCCATCTGAAGTATACTCAATAGTCTTATGAAAACGATCATTCAAATACATTCATTATTCTGAAGCATTCCTTACCCCATGCCCAGCTGGCTCAGGCTCATTTAGCCCTCAATGGGCCACCTTTATTCTTCAAGAGTCCATGTGGAAGAAGCACGCCAGTGTTAGTCATCGAAAGGGGGTAGATCATGCACAGTAATCCGAAATCAAAGGAGGGAAGAGTATCAGGCCCTAAATTGTGAGAATCGGTTTTGAAGAAGGCTATGGATGGCAGTGGGATTCCCCGTACACAGCATTTTCTGTATATATTTTTTGGGTTCTTTGTGTGTTATATTTGGGTTTTCTCAGAAGTGTTATATCACTGTGGTCACCCTCTTGAATTTTTGTTATACTTTTTTTTTTGTTTTTCAGTGTATGAGGCTCAAGACTGATGGACTTATAGGGACAGCAAATAAAACAAAGGTTTTTAGAGGAGAGGAAAGGGGAGTGACAGGGGAGAGAGGCCATAGTGGGGAAAAGGTTAAAAAGGGAACTGCTGTCTAGGAGTTCAGGACAAAGAAAGAATGCTTCAAAACTGAATGTGGTAGTGGTCTTACAATAATGTTTGATATGATTGAACTATGGAAATGATATGATATCTGGATTAACTCCCAATAAAATGGTTTTAGAGGAAAAAGATAATTTTAAGGAAGTCTTGCACCACAAATTTGACAAAAAACACAGTTGTTTGGTTTATTTTCATGAGTGTTGACTGCAGATCCAAATAAAATGGAATCCTGAACAATTTCAGTATTTTCTCCATTTCTCCAATCTTGTAGATTGGTTTAGTTAAGAGATTTTTTTTGCTTGCTTGTTTACATTGAATTGCAATACATTGAAGGCTGTATGTTTTAATCTCATCAAGTTTTTCAAATCCTTCTTGCACCTAGCAAGCTAGGTTGGTTCATCTGCTTGTAAATGTTGCTAAACAATTGCTTCCTGCAGTCCTCAAAAACCCTAATGAATTTGCTCAGGTTATTTGCTCAGCATACTGACATATGCCGTCCCTGATTTTAAAACTTGCAGTCTGCCTTGTTCTGTTTGAACAACTGCCCTTTGATCTATGGACATGTCACAATAGAGCAAAATGAAGTGCTCGGGAATTCCCATGTATTTCAACCTTATCCTAAGGTGTGTTCCAAACACACAGTAGAATGCCTTTACATAGCTAATACAATACAGATAGTATCTGCTTTTAGCTAATATCCATGTGTTATCACTAATGATATCCCTTTTTCTTTTTTGGAGGGTCATCACTGCCCTCTGGTGGTCGTGGGAGCTATCCAACGCTGCTCCTGAGAGCTGCCACTGGATTTGAACTGCCAAGCCCACGGGTCGCAGTCCCACATTCAACCACTTATGCCACCGGGGCTCAGTCCCGGTACCCCTTTTTCTAAGTCCTCTTCTGAATTCACCTTGAATTTCTGGAAGCTTCTTGTCATACTATGTCAACCAATTTTTTTTTTCAATTATCTTGAACAAACATGTTCTTGCATGTGGCATTAATGATGATTTTCAATAGGTCTTTTGTTTAATAATGGGCATAAATATAGGCTAGTGAGCACTTCTAGAGATGCATTGGTTGTTAACATATTTCAATTGGTATTCTATTAATTCCTGGATTCTTGTTTTTGGTTAATACTTTCTGAAGTACGTAGATGAAATTTTGCTTTGCTTGCCTTCGAGGGGTATTCTGGCTGTAGTTCTTCCAGGACAGATATTTTTTAGTAGATTTCTGAATAGAGACTGAGAAAAGTTAGTGTGATTTTCATCTTTGTTCCATGCATTTTTCTAAGGATGATTGTGTTAGAAAGCATGCTGGGCTCTTCCTTAAAGATCAGAAAATCAGAGACAAATCAGTTCTGTTCCATAGCTTTTCTTCAGTCTAGTAAGTAGACCATAAATATATTATGTATGTGCATATATATGTGTCTTATTTTTGCTGACAAACATAGACTAGCCAGTGTTTCAGAGATAAAAGGCACCCTGTCCTGTGTCTGAGTTGGAGAGAGTGAAGTGTGTTGCCTGCAGGGGAGGATCAGGAGCCTGCGTGTGACACCTGCATAGACTTTCATGGTGGAGGAGAATTCAAATCCTCAGAGATGATGAGAAAGGACCTTCTGAAAACAGCATGAGCAAAGGAATCTTATATGATGAAAAAATATATTTTCGAGGACTAGAAGTGCCTAATGAAGCTCAAATGTGGAAGGTATGTTGTGTTCCATTGAGTTGACATGGACTCATTGTGACTCTATAGGGGTCTAGGATAAACTAGATCATATCAAAGGGTTTCCTAGACAGTAGCAGTTTTACAGGAGCTGTTGGGACAGTGGTTAAGTGCATCAACGCTCATTGACTGGTTGGCAGCAGGGGTCTGCCAGCCACTAAATGGGAAAAAGAAGTGATGATCTGCTTACATAGATACTGTCGTTCTTGACACCCTGGGGGGCAGTTCTACTTTTCTTGTACAGGGTTGCTTTATAGAAGTTTGCCTCTGCAGCAATGGGTTTGCATGTCCCTTTGTTTGCTTTGTGTTGGGTAATATTTACAGAGGCAACCTCATGGTCTGACCAGATTGAACTAGTTGCTAACTAAAATGCCTATTCTCAGGAGGAGAAAAGACCTGGCCATTTGCTTTTGTGAAAATTGTAGTATCAGATCATCTGTGAGGTAATTGTACACTGCCTTAAAGCCAAGTTCTGAGTAAGAATAGACTCTAGGTGGCCCAGCAAGGACACCAAACTTCACATTTTTTTCAGGAGCAGATGCTGCTGTTATTGCTATTGGGTGTTGTCCCATCAGTTCGATGCCATAGTGATCCTAAGTACATCAGGATGAAGCACTGCCCAGTTCTGCACCATCTCCACAATTGTTGCAGCCATGGGTCAAGCCATCTTGAGGAGGGACTTCCTCTTTTCTTGACTGTGGCTCTACTCTACCCAGCACGGTGTCCTTCTCCAGGGACTAGTCTCTCTTGACAAAATGCCCAAAATAAGTGAGATGAAGACTCTCCCACCTTGCCTCTAAGGAACATCCTAGCTGTACTTCTTCCAAGACAGATTTGTTTGTTCTATTGATAACCCATTGGACATGCAACATTCTTCATTTACACTATAAATTAAATTCAATGATTATCCTTCGGTCTTCTGCCCATCCTGCTGTTATAGTCTTCTTCGTATAAACCATCTTCTCTCATTATTTCCTTAGCATAGATTAAATATGTATAACGAAAGGATACAACTCAGACACACATCTTCCTGATTTTAAACCATGAAATAGACGCTCCTTCTGTTCAAGCAACTGTTTATTGATTCATGGATAAGTCCTGTAAAGCACAGTGAAGTTTCCTGGGTGTTGCATTCCTCACAAGGTTTTCAATAGGTTACTATGATCCACAAAGTCTAAACCATTAACATAATCAATAAAACATAAATTAGCATATTTCTGATAGCCTCTGCTTGGGCCAAGATCCATCTGGTATCAGCAATGCTATCCCTTATTTCACTTCCTTTCTGAGTCCAGCCTAAATCTCTGGCACCAACCTCTCAAAGAATTGCTGCAACTGTTGAATGATCTTCAGCAAAATTTTACTTAGATGTGATATTAATGATATTGTTCTAAAATTTGAGAATTCTGTTGGGTCACATGTCTTTGGAATGAATACAAATACGGATCTTTTCAGATATTTGGCCAAAGAGCTGTCTTCCAAATTTCCTGGCAAGAATAGTAAGTGGTTGATTAGCTGGTTGAAACACTTCAATCAAATTTCCCATCAATTCATGAAGCCTTGGTTTAGGCTAATGTTTTCAGAGCAGCTTGAACTTCTTCCTTCAGTATTATTGGGTTTTGCTCATATGTTGCATCTGGAAATGATTGCATATTGACTGTTTAGTTTTGATAAGATGAGTCTGAGTATACTTCTTTGGTGCTTCCTACCCCAATCAATATTCTGTTCATGAAATTTTTAAGATGACAGTTCTAGGATTGACTTTTTTTCTTGCATTCTTTGGTTTAGGATCTTCTGAGTGTGTTCTTCCTCTTTTGTTTCTTAATCCAGGTTTTTGCAAATTTTGTTATATTTTGGTCTCTCTTCTGGAGTTGCCCTTTGATATTTTCTGTTCAGCTCTTTGACGTCACCATTTCTTCCACATGCCTTCACCAGATCAATAGCAAGTTTCAGAGTCTCATGTGATGTTCACTTTGATCTTTTCTTTCCTGTCCTTTTAATTGCCTTTTGCTTTCATCCGTTTGGTGTTGTTGAAAAAAGATATTTTCTATGAACATGTTGTTGGTCTTGCCAAATTCTACCATTCAATCTCCAACTTCATTGTTATAATCAAGACTATATTTTCCAACTATTCTTCTCCCCTAACTTTGGTTCTAATTTTAGCATTCCAATGGCCAATTATTTTCAATTCATGTTTATTGTATATTTGATCAATTTCCTACTAAAGACATTGGTAACTGTGTTAGTACAGGTAGACTAGAGAAACAAATTCATAGATAAGCATATGTATAAAAGAAAGATTTTTATACAAAAGAGCAATTGAACATTGAGAAAACATCCCAGCTCAGTCCAGTCCAAGGTCACGAGTCTGATATTAACCCATATGTCTAATGCCAGTCTGTAAAGTCTTCAGATTCACAAGGCACATGTAATGACGTCAAATGCAGGACAATCACAGGCCAGTGGGTAAATAAGTCTTAGGATCCAGTGGCAGGAGTCCCTACATGACTTTTCTGGCTTCAGTAGTCTGGCTCCATCTGGATAGGCCCACGTGGCTTCTCCTCCAGGATGTCTCACAGGGAGTCAGCCTTGTGTTTTGTCAGTAGAATATCTCCAAGGGCCTGAATAGTGAGTATCTCACTTTCAAAGGGGGAAATGCAGCCAGATTTCCCAGAATTCTCAGGAGAAAGCCATCCCCACACAGACGTTTCATTGGTTATCTCCAGATTGACAGACTAGTCTCCACCCCTACACTCTTAATCCTCAAATTGACACCAGATTGGGTGACTGCCTCAGGAACATTCTTGAATATTTGCATCACTAGCTTTAGTGGTTGTTCGTAGATTTATGCATCTGTATGTTTTCATGCTGAGCCATTCTCCATCAGTAGATGAAGGTCCCATCGGTCTTATTCCATCAACATCATTTGGGTTGGTTCTGCTTTGAGATGGCAGCTCTTCCTCAGTCATATTTTGGCTGCTTTCTTGCCTGAGGAGCACACACAACATAGGCTGCTTCTGTTCATCAGGTTTTCCGTAACAGATGATCTGCCAATGCCATCCATCATGTGTCCAGTGACTAAGTCTTCAGAAGTGGACTGCTTATCTCTTCTACATATTCTATTCATTGTCAGGATGCTCCACTTAAACTTGTTGCCTTTGGAGGACCTGCTGATATTTGAACTACCAGTGACATAGCTTTCAGCATCACAGCAACACACAAGCCAGCGTAGTATAACAAACTGGCAGGCAAATGCCTTTAGGACGCACAGCGATCGCATCAGTCTTCACATCTGTGAAGCAGATAGGTAGTTCTTTTCTACTGTGATGCTTAGAAACCACAGGTCCTGGCTAGCAGCGAAAGACCCAGATATGGGGTAAAAGGGGGTAGAGTGGCAGCCCCTTGGAGGTTAGAGCCGAGTATAAAAAGCCTTCAATGTAGTGGAAACACATTTCCATTTTACAATGCAGATACTGTTCATGGAAGGCACAGTCCTGTGGAAGGATACCACAGTTATAAAGCAGGGTAGCAAGGTGAGCAAATATGGGACGTGTTATAAGAAGGCATTGTCAAAGGAAAGACAAACCATTGGAGAGTTAATGACTCCTGGCTGCTAGATGCTCTAATAAATAATGATACATGCATAGCAGATCTGCCCCTCTAGTTCCCTCCACCTTAATTAGGCTGAGAAGGTTACAAGTTTCCTCAGAGACACTATCCACTCTCATTAACCTTTATTTTTACTCAAAACATGCAGCTCAGGAGGAGATCTTTAATTCCAAACTTCTCCTCACAGATCCATGCCTGTTGCGAATTAAAAATAAAGGAAGCTGTTTCAAAGTTACTTATTTTAAACTGATGTTTTGGATGAGCCTGAGAAGTCATGGCATTGGACATGAGGTGACTGAGGAGAGGGGGTGCCCAGGGAGGCTAGGAGAAAGAAGACCACCTAGCATATAATCCATGGGAGTCACTCCCAGAAACACCTCCTTATTTCATTTGGTTGGCCAACTTGCAGGTCTTGAGACTCAGCCATATTCTCGTGGAGTCAAAGAGATATTTCAAAACCAAATCTCTCTGGGGTTTTGAATTATGTTCATTAAGTGTCCCATCGATTGGCCTAGGTGCCTCCATACTGTAAGAAGAAAGAAAGACACTTACTGGCTTGTTAATCCAGAGAATGTCAGCATTGTCAGACAAAGATTCATCAGGGCCAAAGTCAGTTACTGGCTGGGCTTCCACCCTGGAGCTCTGCTTCCTCTTGAGCATGCTGAAGTTAGCTTTGGACAGCGAGTACACAATGACAGTCTGCAAAGGAAAATGGTGACAGTCTCTCAAGCCATCCTTCATTTATCACGAAAATTGAGCTCCACATGTACACATATGCCTTGTAAATCCATGTATGTTCTACAGCAGTGGTTCTCAACCTTCCTAATGCTGTGACTCTTTAATACAGTTCCTCATGTTTTGGTGACCCCCCTCCCCAACCATAACATGATTTTGTTGCTATTTCATAACTGTAATTTAGCTACTGTTATGGATTGGGTGACCACTGGGAAACAGTCATTTGACCCCCAAAGCAGTTGCTACCCACAGGTTGTGAACCGCTGTTCTACTGTATCATGTATATTAAAACATGTAATTAGAAATTATAAGAGGATACAATAAAAATTGGAAACAGAAAGTTTGAATCTTTGTTGTTTTCCTGCATTTTACGAACCTCATAAATCTGTTACATTCCACTGTATGTAGAATATCTAAGTGACGTAGAATATCTTAGGAAAATAACTCTTGTTTTAGGGTTCAGATATTAAGGGGTTTATATGTGTGTGTATATATATGTGTGTGTACATATATATATGTATATATATGCATATATACAGAACTGTGTCGACTGAAAAAGTGGCCTTTGACAAAATACTGTCACGGTCATGAAATACATAGATGTCCTCCAGGGCTTTCCACTGGGTTAGTATAATATGGCACTGGCAGTCACCTCTCATTTCCAATGGCAGTCCCAAATCGATCTCTCAATATTACCCTTGCCATAGAGAATGAGAACGGAGCTTTCTCCAATTGAATACAGTGCTACAATTATATCAATTCTCCCAGCTGAACTCCCTCATCAAATGACATTAAAGAGGGAGCTGAGATGTTTGTCATTTGATTTCCGCGGTTCTGAGTGGCCCACGTCCATGCCATCTTCCTGTGGTCATCAGAACTACGACCTTGCAGAGCTCAGCAGCTCACACAGGAGGAGGACCCATCCTTCCCTGAGGCCTCAGGACACAAAACAATGTGGGCTATGGCATCAGAGGCTCCGGGCTGGTTTTGAAGGACCCTGAGACCACAGGGAGATGCCACACATGGTGAGCATCTGGATTCAGTCATAAAGGAACTAGAAGGTCTCTCGTGGTGCTTTTGGCACCAAGCGGTGGGAGTTTATTTAATGTTCTCAGCAGTCATAGGAGAGGAAGGATCTTTTCCTTTTGAGTACAAGAGAAATTCCAATTTCAGGGATGGGGACATCTTGGGCCAGGACCACCCAAGCACACTTGAAATGGAAGGCAAGTTCGATCTAAACACAGAGCGTCAGCTCTTTGTAGTTGACCTTCCAGAGCAAGGTCTGAGAAGCAGATTTCAAAGTCAGGAGCAAGAAGGAAAGGGCTCTCTGGCAGCAGAGAGCCTGGTCGAGGAAACTGTAATTCTGGAAAGGTGCACGGTTTCCACTACTGGGTGCCCCCCGTTGACATCAGAGTACAAGAAAACAAGAATGGGTCTGCACACGTGCACATACATATGCGCATATTGCAGTTGCCATCTTCCTAGGGATAGAGAGCAAAACACAGAGGTTCAGGCCAAAGTAATATATGGTCTAGCTCTCCATGCCTGACCTGTCATGTCTAGCTTTGCCTTTGCCTCTCTATGTGGGGGCCTCAGACTAATCCTTTTCCTGAGAAACCCAAAAATTGGCTTTAAAATGTGCTAGGTATGTTCAGAAAACCGCAACTGAATATGAGCTTTGCAATATACTTCGTTAATCAATTTTATTTAACATAATTTTACTTAGAGATTAATTACATTGACATGTAAATATATGCTTAGTATTCAAATTGTGCATGATTTTTAACGTACTGTTGGGGGGTTGTTCATCTGGTAACCTCCACATGAAACACCTATGGAAGAGCAGTCTGGGCGCGAAGCATTCTAGGATAACCTGTAAGCTCACACAACACAAAGGAGAAAATGAAAGCTTCGATTCATCAGGCTGTTTTAAGACATCTATGGTCTACGAAACTTCTAGAGACCTTATTGCAATGCTTCCTCCTTAGGTTATTAGACTTGTCATTTCTTGTTCTTATCATCTGGCCATAAATGATGATCTGGACATTTTTTATAATAAATTTTTGTGCACATAGATTCCTTGAATCTTTTATTATAGATATGCATATGCCATTTGAAACTCAACTGGTTTTCGGTCAGTCAATGCTTTGTTCGCCTTGAGAAGTATACATCTAGAATGTATTTTAGCTAATTCACTGTGATAGGTAGGTTTGTTATGCCAACATGGCCACAGAAGATTGGTAGGTCTGTTGTGACAGCACAGCCAATGAACACACTGGATGAATTGAAGGGCAGAATAGGAAGGGTTCAGCGAGTCCTGCCCTCTCTCTTTTGGATCTTGGAACCAACAGCTAGCTGTGTTGTTCGTCCTGTGCCTCGACCTCCAAGCAACACTACCCGTGGGACACCTAATCGTGGACTGTAGAGCTGTGAGTCGAGGTTCCTTCAAGACCTACTTCGCCATGCTACTGGGATATACATCACTTTTGGATATTGTCATCTGGCTGATTCTTGGTGACCTGCTTTTTTGTTTGCTGCCTGTGACCAGATAGCCTGAATTGCTCTACAGAGGACCACTCAGCGGCCCTCAAGACTTGAAGAACTGCCAGTCTTCTAGCTGTCTCACGCAAGTGAGTTGCACCGAGCAATTTATACTGCTTTATAGATAGTTAACTGTTTCTTTCTTATCTTATATACCCTTCTCTCTATATAAATATATAAAGAGAATTACTAGTGTCCTGGTTTTATTTCTCTAGAGAACCCTCTCTGACACATATAAATAGTCCACCAAACAAGTACAACTATAATTGAATGAAATCTGTTGCTACCCACTTTCACCTTAATTGTCCCTACTGAAAATATGTCACCAATCCAAAAATGCCCAAGAAACTATCTATATGTATAAACTCCGAAGAAGCCTGGCTAATAGTCATTAGGTCCTAGATGAACTAAAATTGACTGAGTAATATTAAGAAATATTATATGAGGCATTCAAGCAGTAGGATAAATTTATGCTACACATATGAAGAATGCAAAATTAATTTGAAGCAGTTGGCTTTAATAATTTTCCTTTACACACAGAAAAAAATGTTCTCTGTATTCACACGTGTTGAATCAATACAGCTGAGTGCAGCAAGCTTATTATTCCCTGATAAAGGCCAGGGGGGATAGCTAAGTATCCCAGGTAAGCTTATTATTCTGAAAGGAAATTGCTTTCTGTGTAGGTAAGTCTTATCACCATTATGTATTTATAAGTCATTTTTCCCTGCATACAGAGTATCCTTCACAAAGTCATGTACTAAGTTTGAACACCATGGTTTTCAACAGCTTTTTTAATACTTTTATTGAAAGAAGTTGGTATTTGAATTAGTTCAATAGCAAGAGAAAGCTGCAAAGTTACAATACACCCACTGATAAAGCTTTTACTTGGAAAGAGCTAATAGCAATTCAAGGTTAAAATGTAATTTGGTCCATTGCTCTCTCTTAAATGACTAAACTCCCAGTGCTGGATTCTGTGATAGCAATTTCATTTCCACTGGCATACAGCCGCATGATGTCATCCTAGCCTCCCTTAACCAAATTAAAATGAAAATATTCAGTTTTCATTCATTGTGTGTAAATGGGTCATGTCATCTTATAACTTCTGCCAGCTCAGTATTAAACTCTTTTGAGTCTTCTATCTTCTAAATTATGATTTATGGTATGTCCTTTCTCTACTGCCCCAGGAGTCTGCCCTCCATACTTACCCCATTAAATGATCATCTGTCCTGATAGTTTGCTGGCCATCTGCTGGTGTCCAGCTACTTTTATTGAGTCACGTAGCCAAGCTGCTTCTCCCTCAGACATGGGCCATACCGACGCCGGCATCTTTGACAGCACAGTAAAACCAGGTACTCTTCTCACCCCTATGCTTTCATCACTCACGTTCTTGCTGCCCCGAGGCACACTAATAGCCAACGTTCTCTCTGCACGTATATTCAATAATGACTTAGAACAATTTTTTTCATTTTTTTAAATGTAGAATGACCCTTTCTCCCAGATCCCTGTTCTCAGAGGTCTTCCCAGGCCAACTCTGGAATGCTGCAGATTTCAGAATTTTAAATTTTAAATTTTAGTGGGTGAAGCATTAGGATGCTCACCACAACATCAGCAGTTTGAAACCACCAGCTGCTTTGGTGATTAGCAGCTCAACGCCTAGCCTACAACCCAATGAGAACCCTTCTGATACCATCCCCAACCAAACCTAACCCACAGACTCCGTGACCTTGTATTGTGTAGAGCACTACAGAAGTAGTAGCATGATGCAGAGAGTGACCATGCTGACCAGCTAACCCAAAGGGGAGGGGTTTGACCTTGCCCCGAGATTCCTTGGGAGAAATGCTTGGTGATCTGCTTTCGAAAGAAAGACCATTGAAAACATGGAGGACAGTTCTACTCTAACACAAAGGAGAGCAGAGGAAAAGGCAACTGATTTATGGTCTCAGCCATGGGCACAGATGAGTCATTGTTAGAATTCTCACCTTCCATGTGGGAGACTCAGACCTAAATCTCAGACAAATAATCCCTGTCTGTAGGCAGTTAGTGATGTGCTTAATTTATTTCAGGAAAATATTCAGACTTACACAGACTATAATCCTCCAACAAAAGCCAATCCATGCAAGTTCTATGGATTGAAACAAAAATCCATTATGGGGATGTCGTACAACTGGGTACTGTTTTCTTCTCTAGTGTCTGGTTTCATTTCAGTCAGGAGCTCTTACGGGATGGCAGTTAGCAACGACATTCTACCAGGCATGGAGCTCTGTGCTGTTTGAAAAACAGGAACAGCACAGACATCCTTGGAACTTGTATATTGCTCACGTTATATAACATTATGTTTCAGGAACACTATGTGTACCTAGATGTCACTGGCAAATTGACTATGCACTAAATTTTCAACCTCCATCTAGTGTCTATTTTTATTCAATTCCTTAGTGTCAGATCTCTGGTACTTCCCTGGGAAACCGATATTGAATTATTCATTCTCAACCTCTGTGCTACCAAGCTTAAAGAGATTGGTACCATGAGCCAGACCTAGACCTTAACCTTTTGCCCTCATGCAGATTCGGACCCACCCTGACACTATAGCACAGAGCAGAAATGACCCAAAGGATTTCTCACCATCATGGTAACAGAATGCCACACCTTTGTCTTGTGGGGCTGATAGTGGGTCCAAACCACCAACCTTCCAACAAGCAGCTGACATTTTAATCATTGAACCTCCAGGGCTTTCTTATGGAGCCAGGAGTGCTTTATAGCTTGCCCTTTCCTAGAAACTGAATATTTAAACCTGAAATACATTAACATAACTTTTATTTTTATTTTAGTTCACTACACCAGTAAAAGTCACTGTAGGGAAAAAAGATAGAAATAAGAAGTGAGAAATAATGATAAAAAAATCACTGGGAATTTAACTTCAAAATACTACTTTTTTCTTTAATATACTTGCATTGGTTTTCTGTATACATTATCTTAGTCATTTGCAAAATGCTGAGGATGAAGCAATAATCAGGATGGATATGGTCTCTCACTTCATGGCATTTTCTCTTCCATGGAATATATATTGTGTCTCTTTTAGCACTTTTCCCTGCGAGTTTATGCATTTTCACGTGCATATGTATTTTTTATTGCTGCCTACATACTGTCGAGTTACGTACAGGTGTTTTTTTCATTTAGCAGGCCCTTGAGACCATTTTTCTCTGTCAATAAATATGCATGCACAGGCAATCGTAACTGTAAATAAATACAACCCTTCAAACATCTGTGCTCCTGCCTTCTTTCTTGTCTCATAAATCCAATTACATCCTGATACAGGCGAGATCTTGCAAGCTAAACAGACATAAGCACCTCTCTCTAGATTCGGTGTCTAACGCTGGTTTGCAACTGAGAAAGGTGTGACACTGGGTTATGAATTCATCTGTGTTCCCCCAATATATAAAGTGAGAAGACCCCTCTAATAATAGGATTTCCTTTGCTATGTTAACAAGCAATCTCCCATATCATTGTAGAGTGTGTCACAAACCTAAACATGTTTAGTTATACAAAGAGATGAAGGATCATATTGATAAGTACATTTCTCCCAGGGCAGTGGAACACAGGCACATACAAACAGAACCCATAAAAAGGAATGAAATACCTTGGAAAGCACAAAAGTTTCCATGATTGAGTAGCAAAATGGTCAGTTGGTTTCCTCCCAGATTCTTTGAACTGCCATGTACAAAAAGACTCCTATTATGAAATTAACTGCAACTCCCCTAAAGCATGTTGAAGTCCTACATATGCCCCCTTTATCAACCTGTTCCAAACCATAGTGACCTCATAGAGGGTTTCTCCCATTTTCGTAGAGGGGGTAGCAGCAACTGTCTCCCATGGAATGGCTGGTAGTTGACTCCAGCCCCTCACCCTTAGTAAGGGCAAGATTGAAGACCCCCTTACCTCTTTGGAAAGGGTTTTGATTCTGTTGTGTTCATGAGGCCATACCAGAGGTCTGTCCAAACCTCATCTCCTGGAAGTGGGGGTTTCAAAAGGGAGAGACACACATTTGAACACTTAGCCCCCAGAATTGAGTCAACAGATTGAATATCATTGTAGCCACTCATTTGTGGTATTTTACTTACAGCAGCACTAAATAATAAACCCAAACTTAAACCTTAATAAAAAAAAATTTAGCAGAAGATGTCTTAAGTTTAAGCTTGGGTTTCTTTAGCTCCCAGCAAGGAAGTTACTAATCAGAATGATGATGGGTTTTTTTTTGTTGTTGCTTTTTTTGTTTGTTTTTAAAGTGCACTGACCTAGAAGAATGATATGTCAAGAAACATTTCTTTAATTTATTAGGAAATAAATTGGATATATTTAGCATAAGGAATGATTTATTCTAAACATTCCCAATGATGTATTGGGTCATGTTGTGAGATGGCAAGATCCTTTCTGGACACTCCCACTCAGGGAGAATGATGCTGCAATTTGCATACGGGATTCTACACTGCTTGGGAGTTTGCAAAGGGTTATATCTAATATACCTTCCAACTCTACATTTGTTGATGCACTCTTGAAGTTAGCCATATATTTACTCAGTTTATCTAGTTTGAGGATTGGATGATGGTATATATACCACTGGTTACAATTTCTAATAGAATGAATTTCTTTTTTTTTTTTTTTGGTTTTTGGGCCATCACTCCCCTTGTGGTGGGAGTAGGAGGCCCAGCCTTGCTGCTGGATTTGAACCTCCAACCCAGTGGGCCACAGTCCAGCACACAACCACTATGCCACCAGGGCTCCTTACTACTTCTCAGAAAGCCCACTATCAGGGAATCTTATCCAACTCACAGTCGTCTCCAGAGCAGGGTCGAGCTGCCCCTGTGGGCTTGTAAGGCTTGCACGACTGCAGGGGAGTAGAACGTCTCATCTCCCTCTCACAGAACGGCTTGTGGTTTTGAATGACCTTGTGGTTCACAGGACTTCAAAATCAAACTTAGGCATTACGTATTCACCTCTCCTTTCGTTGAGAGAGAAAAGCAAGTAGTTCAGAAATTTCACTTTCCCAGGCATTATTCCAAGTACCTAACATGCCTCAGAATGATCCCTATCTTCCAGATCATTTACTGAAGGGAAAAGTGATTAACTTGCCCAGCCATGTCCATATTAAGTGGAAGCAGAAATTTGAACTCAGGCAATGTGTTTTGGTGGGTAACTGGGATTTGAGGAAGAGAGTGGGTGCAATAGACCACAGTGTGCCTTTTTAACATAAAGAACGTTTGCACTTTTAAAACATCTTTAAGCAGTGATGTAAACCAAGTGTAATTTCATTTTTGTTTTGTTCTCTATGTTTTTGAAACCTCAACTGTGCTTTGTTTTTTTTGGGGGGGGGGCATCACTGCCCTCTGGTGGTTGGGGGAGCTACCCAGCCTTGCTCCCAGAGAGCTGCTGCTGGATTTGAACCGCCAAGTCAATGGGCCGCAGTCCCGCACTCAACCACTACGCCACCGGAGCTCAGCCCTGTGCTTTGCTTTTTATCTTAACAGTTTTACTGATATGTAATTCATATATCATATAATCAAAAGTTTATGTAATTTACTTTTTTAAAACGGTAAAATAAGAAATGATTATAAGGGTAGTATAATTGCATCTAAGAGTTGCTGAGAAGTTCTTAGACTTGAGGTTCAGAGCTTTGGTTATACCATCTGCCTCTTACCATTCCTAAAGAGGAGGAACCAATGCTTTTTCCATGTTAGATATGAAACTGAAATTCAGAGGAGGACTGGTGCAACCCCGAATCCTACAGCTTGCCTGCAGTCAATCACGAGGAAGGCCAAGGTCTTTATGCACCTTTATAATGGTTTTCAGAAGAAGATCCCCAGGCCTCTCTCCTGAGTCTCTTCCCCCCACCCCCAGCATCACATCAACACTCAGACCTCGACGGGCTGACAGTGGTGCTACAGAGGAGACAGGTTAGCTGGGAATCCAGTCTGAATCCCCCTGAGGAGTGCAGGAATTCTACCACTGATCCACCAATGCCCAAAATTAAAGCATCACCTGCTAATAGAACTGCACCATCAGCCCTTCATTGTGACTCTAAATCAAGCTGCTCCTCAGACCACTGAGCAATTTTTCTTTGATCATGCATGTTAATGGCTGAGCTCCACCTTTCTTCTTCATCAATCTAGCGCTCCACTTGGAGGAAGGGTAGGTAACAGGGCCGGTCTCTCCTCACTGTAGCCAGCAATCCATGAGTCTCTGCCCTATCAATCACCTTAGCAGGTGAAATAAGGCAGCATTCCAACTCTGATTCCCAGGTCCATAGGCTCTCTGAGCAATTCAGTTCGGCACAATGGAACAACTACCTGTTTGCAGGTTTCGTTTTATTTTCTCTCCTCCCCCCTATCATTGGTGTTATAGAATTGCTGTTTCTTATTTATGAGATTTTGTAGGAAAGTAATGCCCCAATTTCATTCCACCTAGAGTCCTTACTCATCCATTTTGGCTCCCATTAAGTCAGCACATGAGAGAAACAGTGTGGTGTGTGCATGGCCATGTCCCAGTAGGAGTGCAGGACCACCCAAGATGGGAAACGAAGGGAAGAAGCCAGACACTTCAAAACACTATCTCCAAAGAAAGTTTCTTCTTTTTCTCAACAGACTGACTCAAAGCAATACCGATCCCAAAAGACCAGCATATCCCCCTATAAAAAAAACCCAAGCAGAGTCATTACTATGCTGTAGATTCTGTGTGGTTTCGTTGTCAATTATGAAAATGACATCATTTAGGACCTTTACAAATATTAGGCTTAGAAAAAGGATTCAGGGTTCATTATAAGACACTGAAATCCTTTGATTACTGTACATTGCAAGCCAAATTCCAACAGCCTAGTTGTTGTGCAGGGATTAGGAAGTATTTGTGTCACTTAAATCATTGAATTGATTACAAAGTGAGGTGATCTGATTGCAAATTGTCATCGCTACACCCACTTCTCACTTACAGATGACGGTGTTGTTTTGTGGAATTTATATTATTCCAGAGGGAAGGGAGAGACCAGTGTTCAGGGCCGGTGTCACAGCCCATGCTTGTGTCCCTCGCTGCCCCTCAGAAGCCCCAGCATATCTCAGGGTGCATGCAGTGTGGCTAGTCCCCTTCCCCACCATGCCTCCCTCATCATCAGGCAGCCCTGGGGACTGGGGGTAAATGGTAGCATGCTTGGTATTGCTTTCTACTCAGTACCTCCTTCACTTGCCTTGGACAGTGACAACACTTGTCCTTATCTGCCCTTTCCTGCTGTCCCATGGGGTTCTTTATTTTGCCCCCCTTCCTATGATGTGTCCTCACTTTCTTGGCACCTTCATTCCCTTGCCCAGTCTCTTCTGTGCACCTGTGACTTCAAGTGGTCATGTCACACCGCATCCATGACGAAAGCAAGACTGTCAGTCTGTGAGTAGGAGAAGCATCAAGAATCTGGACTGCTCATCTCCGGGATTTCTAATATAGCATTTGATGTGGCCTGTCATCGTCCTGCATGGCCTGGCCCACTGCGTGAGAATTTTTTCAAAGCTGTCTAAATTGCAACTATGAAGTAAGAAGATACCTGGCAAGTGAGGAGTAGGTATACTTAGGATATTCATCAAACCACTTAACAGATTCATCATTCATTTACAGTTTTGAGTTATTCTGGGTATGATGTAAGCACCAAAGACTGGAGAAACACTTTAAAGGACATAGGTGTTTACATATGTAAATAATACATTAATTCAAAAATAGAGGTACTGGCATATACATATGTGTGTATAAATACACACACACGCACATATATATATATATATGGAGGCACTGGATGAACATTGAACTTTGGGCCTCTGATCAACGCAAAAACACTATGTTCTAACAAACGGGCATTCTGTGATGCTCTCCCTCCCAGCACGATTGCTGAAGACAAAATGGGGGCATTAGCAAAAGTGTTGAAATATGTGGACAGTGACTGGATATCAAAAGAGAGCATCTGGAATCTTAAAGTTTGAAATCAAGCAAGAAGACATCTAGTTGAGAAGCAGCAAGCCCCTATGGAGGAAGCACACCAGGCTGTGCGATTTTGAGGTATCATCTGGACCAGGTAACGGGCACCAGAAGACCCATAACAAACAGACAAAACATATTCTTGAGAATGAGGGAGGTCGAGCAGAGACCCAACGTCCATCCCTAGACAATGGAACATCCCCTCACAGAGGGATCTCAGGGAAGGGATGAGTCAACCAGCGTGCAGTTTAAGCACTGATGATACACACAATATTCCTTTGGTTCCTTGATGCTTCTGTATCCCCCACTATTATGACTCCAGTACTGCCTCTCACTGCACACTAGAACTATGTACACAGGAACAGGTGCGAGCTCATGACACGTGGAACCAGGGATAGGAATGGGAATGACAATACAAAAGGGTAGGGGGATGTCGGTGAGAGGAAGGGAGAAAGGGGAAACCAATTGCAATAATTGAGACAAAACCACAACCTCTCCACCCCCTCAAGGGAGAAGAATAGCAGAAATGACATGGGAAGGGAGACAGCGATTGGTATAAGACACGAAAATAATAATTGTTTATAATTTATCAAGGGGTGCTGCAGGTGAGAGGAGGGAAAGAAAATGAGGATCTGGTGTCAAGGGCTCAATATTAAGTAAATGTCTAGAAAATAATGATGGCAACATATGTACTCTTTATACCATTGATGTATGCACTGTTATAAGGGTTGTAAGATCCCTAATAAAATAATCTTTAAATATTTTTTAAATCACTCAAGGAATGTAATCGATGTCACTGACGATCATGTCTAGAAAATAAAATGGGAGCAAGTGTGCTGTATGCATTTTCACCAAAAGTAGAATTAGAGTTTTACAAAACCTGAAAATGTACCTAAAATATTTTTGAAAATCTCTGAAAAACGTTACTTTTGGGGTTTCAGTTTTGACATAGCTACTGGGTGGATATTTCACATCCTCATCCCTCTCTGCAGGAGAAACATGAAGCTGTCTGCCCCACAGATGTGGCTCAGAGTCCACAGACAGGGTCACTATGAGGGAGAATACATTTCTTAGAAGTAGGTTGTCCATATTGCAGTTGCTTTATCTTAGATTATAAACCCAAACTTTTATCAAAAAGTAAATGATTTAAAATAGTGGTTTCCCAACTTGATATTAGAATGAAACATTACAGAAAATGAAGTGGTCTCTATGGAGTATGAGATACTTAAGGCTTATTGTGCCAACCTGATAAAAACATGTGGGATTAATTGAAGGGCTGAGAGATAAATGGCTCAGTGAGCCTTGCTTCTTCTACTTCTGAGGTCACTTGCTCTCTGTTGGCTGGACCAGGGTACAGCTGCCTTAGCCAGTTCCCTGCTTCAGCTGGCAAGGCTCACTTCCTGCAAGATATCCATGAGCAGAAGACACATGGACCTACCCTGATGCAGTCCTGGGTACTGGAGCAGCCATGTAGAGACTTCTGCCAAAGCTGAGATGCATACATGCTCACCCAATCAGTTTTCCTCCTGCAGTCAGTGTCATTGCATGTGTTTTGCAAGATTGAGGAGAACCCTGTAGATTGGTGTCGAACATATGGGCTAATGTTGGGACTTATGAACTTGGACAGCATTGGGTTGGGATGCTTTCTTAATGTATACTTAGTCTTTATATAAAACTATCTCTTACATACTTATGAGTTTCTGTTGATTTGTTTCCCTAGTTTACCCAGACTAATACAAGGAAAGTCAAAAAAGATTGTTACAAACTAATAGAAACCATTATTAAAGAAAAATATCAACATGCAAATCTATTATCAAGACATATCTCAATCCACTTCTGAAAGTAGTTTGCCCACCACTTTAATATTTCCCCAAAGAGCCCTGTGCTCGTCAGTGTACACCCCATCCGACAGAAGTGTTGTCATACTCAACAGCTTCCGATCATGTTTGTCTTCAGGGTTTTTCGTTTTAGGAATATATAGAAATGAGAAGAAGCTAGCTCTGATCTGCAGTGTAGACATGTCAAAGCTCCCAAACGAGATTGTCTGAGGAGTCCTGCTGCACCATCCAACACTGAGCAGGTGCATGTTGACACAGAAAAAAAAATCCCCCAGTGCAACTTTCTTGGCTTTCTCATCAATGTAGGCTTCATTTTTCTTAAACGTCTTTTTGAGACCCCTGCATGATTGTCTGGTGTCTTGAAGAAAATAATGACCAGAGCTGATTTCTATCCTTGGCTCACTTCGTTGGGGCACTTTATCAAAGAAGACTAATTACCTGAAAGGGACTTTATGTTAGTGATGTAGAGGATAAGCTACATCAAGGGAACTTCTCAATGAGATGGACTGACACAGTAATCACCATAATGGACTCAAGAACACTAAGCATCGTGAAGATGACATAGGATTATACAAGATTTTCCTCTGTTAGACATGGTTGTTTTGTGTCAGAGCTGTGTTATGTTAGGACAACCATAGCTGTCCTAAGAAAACAAGCAATACATAAATCTGGTACAGTGAGTGCTTCTGACTCATAACTGCACATATATACATTCTACTCACTCAGGTAACTATAGTACTCAAAAAATAAAATAGAAACGAATGGAAGGCATTCTATTGACAGGAATACATGTCTTCACTCTGAAAAGGTAATTTAGAATGCATATTTCTTTCCTTTAATTGTACGACAGCATTTTTTTCTGATCTAGAATATACCTTTAGAATGACTATTTAATTTCATCAGAGGAAGGAAGGCAAAAGTAATTACTTAGTTCAAGTAAGGAGGTTTGCAAATTGCTTTATTTCATTACTTAATAAAAAGAAGAAAATTGCCTTCAATGCTCCCAAGCAGTTTTCCCTACCCTGATCTATATTGATATATACTCTGTGAGGGAAATAAAAAGCACGAAACAAGCTCTAGTTCTGAAATTTTTAATCCCGTACTTACATTATGTATCTTAACCACAGTGTTTGAAAGAGTCCTATGCAAGTTTCATATTATCTAAGTTTTTTTTTAACCTTGGGCAAATTTTTAAATATGTGTCCAATAATATTTTAAGCTACGCTGCTTTCTGGCTGTGCCATACTAGCTTGATTCAAAACTTCCATACTTTGTACTTTTCAACTATAATAAGTAGGTAATAAAAAAACACTCAAAAAGAGAAAACAAAAAATAATACAGCAAAAGATTTAATTTATAGATTCTGCTACTTGAAAGATAATGTAGTTAAAGCTTCATATAACCAATGACAAAGATGTTAAAAATTAGATGTTCTTGAAATCCTCTCTGTCTTAAGGATCTCTGGTGGTGTAGTGGGTTACTTGCTGGGCAACTAACTACAAAGTCAGTGATACAGATCCACATCATGCTGTTGGAGAAAAGTCAGTCTGTCTGCTCCCATAAAGATGACAGTTTCAAAAAAAATTAGTTTCAGAAACCTTATATGTAATCATTGCATAGCAGTGAGGTTTGAATTCTCCCTGTTTTTGTTGCTGCAATTACTGAATTTTGATACTATTCTTAAATCTCTCTCAGGTATCTCTTCATTTTTCTTGCTCAGTCAAATAACATCTCTTCATCTTTATAATTCTATACTTGGATTTCTTTATCATTCTTTCTCACTGATTTCTCCTTTCCACTGTGGTAGGAGTCACTCTGAGGATTAAGAGTGTAGTCTAGGCTGTCAAGCAGAATACACCCAGTGAGGCCTTTGTGTGGGCTGGCCTTTTCTTGAGAATTCTGGGAACTCCTGTATTTCCTCCTTGGAGGTGGGAGAAACACTCTCTCTTTCTATGCAGACTCCCTGAGGGATGCTCAGACAAGACACGTGGAAGACAAGACACTGTGTTAGAGACAAGAGAAGTCATGTGGAGACCTCTGCCAGCATTGAGATGCTTTCAATGCCACTGGATCCACAAGACTTCCTATGCTCTGGCTTGAGATCTTCATAATGTCATTTGACATTATGACATGTCTTCTGTGAATCTGAAGAGGATTTTATACATTGGTATCAGACATATGGGCTAATAATGAACTTATGAACTTGATCTAAACTGGGCTGGAGTGTTTTCTCAGTACTCAAATGCTCTTGCAAATAAAGTTCCTTCTTATTTATAAGTGTGTCTCCCTGGATTTTTTTCTCTCGTCTGCCTGAACTAACATACCACCTTCATATTTCTTGGCATCCTAATGCCTTCTACAGAAAGCTACATATTAATGATCCTTAATGATTTGAATGCTACTTTAGCTCTTAATTTTTCCTTTCACATCTAGGATTTTTCTGCTTTTTAAGAAAGTCATTCATGGTGACAATTTCAACTTGTCATTTTCACTGCTTGGGTCTGCTTTGTTTGGGGTTTTTACTACTGAAGCTGAAATGCTGACCTTCATGCATATGTGGAGCCACGGTAGTGAGTTAGGTAAGTCCCTGCTAGACAAGTTCCCTCTGTCTTGTTGGGTTGCTGTGACTTGGAATCAACTCACGCACAGTGAGCTTTGGTACTGTTGTTGTTTGGTCTCTGCCAATATAAGTTGCAGACATTTTTAGAAGTTATTGTACTTTGGGTCATATTTCCAACCGAGACAATCACCATCACGCCCTAAGCCCAGATAAAAATACTTTCAGCCACATGTGTTATGATGCTGTGTTTACTATACATAGAAAACTCACAAGTATACCTTTATTAGTAGGAGTACTAATTTTATTTTTTAAAGTCTCATTTACTCATATTTTCCCAATATCTATATACTTTAGTCCTATTTGCTGTGGTACTATTTGCTTCATATACATTTCTTCATCTTTTTTGTAATTCATTCTTTAACCGTATTCCTATCACGGTCCATAATTCATCTACATCTTTGTTATACTGAGGTGGTATGCAATTTGCTCTGATGCTGGAATTTTATGTCACTGGTGTCTCAAATACCAGCAGGTGACTGATGGTTGACAGGTCTCAGTACAGCTTCTAGCTTAACATAGACTAGAAAAAAGGAACTGACAATTTACTTCTAAAAATATTAGCCAATAGAAACCTTGTGACTAGCATGAGAACATTATCTGATATACTACTACAAAATCAATCCCTCAGAATATAATGCACTCAAATATGCCTGGAGAAGATTTTCCTCCGGAAGTCAACTTGACCTTTATGATATGGATGGAATGAAGCTTTCAGGAACTTCATTTATTTACTGATGGGGCAAACTCAAACAAAGATGAACCAGTTACAAATATGCATTTTAGGCAACAACCTATGATTAAGAACCAATGATACAGAAGGAAAAACTTCAAGCTGTACTGCAGGCATTAGTGAAGAAAAAGATTCCAAGAACTGACAAAATGCCAATTGAGATGTTTCAAAAAATGGATGCAATATGCTGGAAGAATTCATTCATCTATGCCAGGAAGGCAACTACTTTGCCACCCACTAGAAGTAGATCCATGTTTATACCCATTTCAAGAAAAAATTGGTCCAAGAGTAGGTGGAAATTTTTGAACAATATTATTAAAAACATTCTCATGATGTTTTGCTGAATCTACTTTAAAAAGCAGTTACAGTGATACATCAATATGGAACTACAAGAATTTCAAGCTAGATTCAGTAGAAGACATTTAACAAGAGATAACGATGCTAATGTCAGATGAATCTTGACTGACAGCAGAGAATACTGGGGGCATTTACCTCTGTGTGTTGTTGTTACTGTTGTTGTCATTGTTGTTCCTTGATTTTGTAAAAGCATTCAATCGTGTGGATCACAGAAAATGATGGAAAATAATAAGAAGGATGGAAATTCAAGAACACTTAACTGTGCTCATGCAGAAATGGTTCACAGTCTGAGACAATCAAGCAAACAAAACACAGGGGTGCTCCATGGTTTAAAATCAGGAAAGGTGTGTATCAAGGCTGTATCCTTTCATGAGAGACAGTCAACCTATATGCCAAGCAAATAATCTGAAAAGATGAACAATGAGAACATAGCACAAAGATCAGAGAATGGCTCAATAGTAGTCATGCTTACTGAAAATTGAAACGTCATTACTGATAATAGCTGATAGATTGAACACAGCTATCAGCAAGAATTATACATTGTCAACTTGGGTTGGATACTCTAGTAAAGCAAAACCAGTGAAGCTTATCTAGAGAGAGAGATTTATGTCAAGAAAATGGCTTACACAGTTGTGGAGATGGACAATTTCCAAATCTGTGGATCAGCAATCAGACTGGAGGCTTCACGTGGCTGTGGGGGCTGACTAGACCAAGATTGTCATTACAAACAGCAGCAGGCTCCTGGTTGCAGAGGTGACTGCATCTGAGATTGGCAGGTAAGGTGACAGACTGCTGACTGCTACAGAGATTGTGAGGTAATATGGCAGGCTATTGATTCAAGTCCAAAGAACCAGAGATTGGATGACAAATTCTATACAGGATCCAGACCCAGTAAAATCAAGAAAGCTTTCCTACAACACCCCCTTATATTGGAAACAGCCTGTACCCAATGAAAAACGTTCCCATTGTTTCACTGTCAATGCAGATCTCATCATGGAAGTGGTTAGAACACGTTTGATCTCACCATGGAGGATTATTACATCCTAACAGACAAACCACAAATAGTCCTGGCCAAGCCCTGTTGGCACAACCCTCTATCACAAACTTCCACATATAGAAAACAACAATTCTCACAACTAGTCCAGCAAGCAACCTCATGATAAATGACAGGGAGAAAAATGAAGTTGTCTAGAGGTTCATTTAATTTGGATCCAGAATCAATAACCATGGAAGTAGTAGTCAAGGAATTCAATTACTCATTGCATTGGGCAAATATGCTGCAAAAATGAGTTTAGAGTACTAAAAATAAGCAAACAAACAAACAGAAAGACCCAAGGATTTCACTCTGAGGACTAAGTTGCTCCTGATCTTTTAAATTGCCTTCTATGCCTACAAATGTTGGACAATTAATAAGAAAAGTCATATCAGAATTAATATACTTAAATTACGACATTGATGAAGAATATGGGAAGACTATGGGCTTCTCAGACAAGGAACAAATGTGTGTCTAAAAAGTATAGCTAAAGTGTCCCTTACAAGTGAGGATGGCAAGACTTCTTCTCTGGTCCCTTTGTATGTTATCAAGAGGGGCAATGTTCAGAGAAGCACATCATACTTGGTGAAGAAGAGGATCGGCAAAGAAGAGAAAGATCTCCCATAAGTTGAGTTGACACAGTGGCTACAAAAATGGACTCCAGCCTACCAATGGTTGTGAGGGTGGCATAGAACTAGACATTATTTTATTCTGTTCCTGAGCTGCTCGGGTCAGAATATTCTGGAAAGCACATAATAACAGAAGCAATGTAACATGATTATTTTCTGATATTTTCCCGTATAGTTTTAGTGGCACAGTGGCGAGGCAAATGGCTGCTAACTGGAAGGTCAGGGATTCATGTCCACCAGTCGTGGGATGCTCTTCCATAGAGATCACAAACCCTCTGGGAGCGATTCTCTTCTGGCCTAAAGGATTACTATGAGTTAGAACTGGCTCAATGATGGTGAGTTTATACATTGCTTTTGTTGTTTGTTTGTTTGTTTGTTTGTTTGAAATGAACCTGTTTATCACTAAAGCCTCTAAATCCATTTTGATTTTACTTTTCCTTCTTTTTTTTTTTTTGCTTCCCCCAACCACTGATTAGTCTGATTAAGCTAGAGAACCAGATCCACAGAAATCCATCTATGTATAAGAAAGAGTTTTATATAGAGGACAAGTATAAAAGAATCCCAACCCAGTCATGTCCAAGCCCATAAATCCGGCTTAGCCTGTATGTTCAACACCGATCTTCATAGTGCTCCTCAAACTGACAAAGCACATACAGAGATGCCAAATGCAGGAGAATCACAGGCCAGTGGGTAGAAGACTTTGAGTCCAGTGGCAGTGAAAGCATCTCAGAGCTGGCTGGTGGCTCCACGCTGGTGTCTCCAGCACCCAGAGCTGCATTAGGGCAAGTCCATGTGGCTTCTCCTCAGGGAGGTCTCAAAGGAAGTGAGCCTTGCCAGCTGAGGCAGTTGCACAGTGCTCAACCATCAGAGAAAGAGAGACCAGAGTACCAGAAGGGTGAGGCTCATTGAACCATTTATCTCTGTGCCCTTCAATTAATTCCACATGTGTTTATGGGGCAAAAGTGAAACTCAAGAAACAGAGAGAATGCTATTGGTAAGTGATACCTTTCTGACGTGATCTGCCTTAACATGTGTGAATAAAATTATTTTAAAGCAATATCTCCATGAGCCCATTAGCAGAAACAATAGAGATTGCCCAGTGAGTCATTGAAATGTGGATAGAAGGAAAGGAGGAAAATTAGAAATAAAAAAACCCTAGAATTTTGTAGCCATCTTATATTGAAACATACTATATATACATTATACCCCACACACACATTATATGTATATCTAAAAATAATCTCAAGACTTAAAATCAACACCATCATGTTAAACTCTCCTTTAGAAAAATACACTTCTAGGTCATTATTATATTACTGTTTGATATTTCATTTTAGGGAAGAAGTATGAGGCCAACCTAAATTTTCCCTTTATAATTGGGAACTTAAATATACATGTGCATATATATGCATGTGTGTGTGTTTACAATTATTTTCAAATTCAAAGCATTCAACAAGATATATCTAGATGTTGGCTATTTTCATTATATTTTGCTGCTACATGATATGCTATTTTGATTGATGTTTTTGATATTTTTACTGTAAAAAGAAAAAAATCTAATTTTTTAAAATTCAAAATATTACTTGAACTCTGTTCCTCTGATCTTTCCATCTGGAAGACTGTTTATTTGTGTGTGAAGGTTCTGGCAGACTTCCATGCATTATCATACTGTCCACAAACAAAGTCTTCTTTTCAACTTCTTCCTTTGCATAATTGGAAATAAGTCTCAGTCTTGATCTACATATAAACGACTCACTGGGCTAAAATCCTTATTATTTGTGCATATGGATCCAAAGATATATTGCTTTAAAATAGTTTTATTCTCAAGTGTTAGGGCAGATCAAGTCAGAAAGCTCTAACTTGCCAATAACTTTCTCTCTGTTTCCTGGGTTTCCCTGCTTAATATTTTTCCCTTCATAGGTATTTAACCCCTACATATCTTATGAAAGAGGAATTGAAAACTGAATATTGATTTAATCCAATAGCCTGGATATACCTGTATTGACTTTATTGGACATGACTTAAGTTTGTAGCAAAGAAATGGCCCTCTTTCCCCCTTATTTGTAGAATGGTCACTACAAGAACACTTTGATCACCCAAAGGAAAGCAGTAAATGTAATTAAAATTTCATCTTAAAAGCTAATTCTTTAAAGAATGTATAGTTATTTATTTTCCTGCTTTCAATTTTTGTAACATTTTTCTTTGGGGTCTTAGCCTAGGAAATATATTTTGCCACTCAATTTCAGAAGACTTTATGAAAGATCATGTCTCAGCTCATGCAAGATCAAAAGCTCAAGTTCTTATTCTGTCTACTATTACTCCTGTGAACAATAGAAAGTGATCCACAGTTTTCAAAGAAGATCAACTTACCTCAGAAAGCACTTATTATTTTATTTTAAATTATTTTCTAGCTGAGGTACAATGGCGTAGTAGTTGTGTGCGGGACTGCGGCCCACAGGGTTCGTGGGCCTCCCACTCCCACCAGAGCACAATGATGCCCCCCCCAATTATTATCTAAATGCTTTATGTATCATTGGTTGTATCTATAATTTTAGTAATATTGCACTTGGGTTGCTAACCTAAGAGCCAGAAGATTATCCCCAGTGGAGAAAAATGAGGCAATCTGTCTCATAAAAATGTACAGTATCAACCCACCCCAGGGGAGAACATTATTTATATCTCCCCCAGGAAACAGGGACCAGACTTCAACCCAGTGCTCCAAAATGTGAATGCAATATACTGGCATGCAGCATGGAACTAGTAGAGAGAGGTATGAGAGGTGCCCAACTACATGGACAACTGTCCCTCCCTCCAGAAGACTTTACTTCTGTGGACAGCACTGAAGTTACAGCTCGGGGGGGGGGGGGGGGGGGGGGGGGGGGGGGGAGAGAGAGAGAGAGAGAGAGAGAGAGAGAGAGATGTCTGATCAGAGCACATAGGAGCAGATGAAAGGGGAGGATAAAGAGGGGAATACATCCTGGCCCACCAAGCCTTGAGAAAAAACATTCCTGCTCAGAGCAGCCAATGCACAGAGAGGATGATATGATCATCCCCACTATGAGACAGGACATGCCCCACTGATCCATACCCCTATCGGGGATAAAACTGGAGACATGGTGTGAGAATTGCACACGATCTGACACCACGACATCGAGACAAAACACCAAGGGCATGCAGCAGAATAGCAAGGGGAGCAGAGGCAGGAAGTCCTAAGGGAGTACCAAAAATAGACTTTGGGGCCAGGATGTGGTACCCCATCTGCCTTAACTGGAAAACACTCTTAAAGGTCAACAAACAGACCTTGAACTATTTGCGGGCTTTTCTCTTTTTTTGTCATTGGCTTGTTTTGTTTTCTTTTGTTGCTTTGTTTTCTTTTGTCTTGTTTTTGTGCTTATTGCTATCTCTACAGGTCTATCTAGATAAGATAGGCTGGATAAAAATTCTGGAGCAGAGCTGAACCCCGGTGGCGTAGTGGTTGAGTACGGGACTGCGGCCCACGGGCTTGGCGGTTCAAATCCAGCAGCGGCTCTCCAGGAGCAAGGCAGGGTAACTCCCACGACCACCAGAGGGCAGTGATGCCAAAAAAAATTCTGGAGCAGAAAACAAACAACTGGACTGAAAGTTCAGGGAGTACATGGGAGATGGGGAGGTAAGGGAAAGGAAGGGATAGGGAACAAGAAGTGATCCAAAATCAGTGATGAAGAGGGTATAAGAGGTCTGGTAGGGCTTGAACAAGGACAATGTAACTGAGAGGAAGTACTGAAACACAAATGAAGGCTGAGCATGATAGTGAGGTAAGAGGAAAGGAAAAGGAAATAGAGAAAAGAACAAGGAGGCAAAGGATATTTATATAGGTCTAAATACAGGTGTAAACATATGTAAATAAATTTGTCATATGTAATATGTAAATAAATTTAAATATGCAAACAAACATATGTAAATATGATACTGATGGGGAAATATATCTCTATGCACATATTTATAGGTTTAGTATTAAGGTAGCAGATGAACTTTGGGCTTCCACTTAAGTATTCCCTCGATGCAAGAACACTTTGTTCTATTAACCTGGCATTCCATGATGCTTGCCTTCCTGACATGATCACTGAAGACAAAGCGGGTGCATAAGCAAATATGGTGAAGAACACTGACGGTGCTCTACTATCAAAATATATAGCATCTGAGGTATAAAGTCTTGAAGCTAAACAAGCAACCATCTAGATGAGAAGCAACAAAGCCCACATGAAAGAAGACCAGTCTCTGTGATCATGAGGTGTCAAAGGGATCAGGTACTAGGCATTAAAGAACAAAAAATCATATGATTGTGAATGAGGGGGAGTGCAAAGTGGAAGCCCAAAGGCCCTCTGTAGGCAACTGGACATCTCCTTAGAGTAGATTCACATGGAGGGGATGAGCCAGTGAGGGTGCAATGTAACAATGATGAAACATACAACTTTTTTCTAGTTCTTTAATGCTTCTTCCCCTACTATGATGTTCCCAATTCTACCTTACAAATCCAGTTAGACCAGAGGATGTACACTGGTACAGATAAGAACTGGAAATACAGTGAATTTAGGACATATCTATCCCTCAGGACCAGTGGTGAGAGTGGTGATACCCGGAGGATGAGAGAAAGGTCCGGCACAAAGGGAGAACTGATTAAAAGGATCCACATATAATCCTCTCTCCTTGGAGACAGACAACAGAAGAGTGGGTGAAGGGAGGCATCAGACAATGTAAGATATGACAAAATAATTATAATTAATAAATTATCAATGGTTCATGAGGGAGGGGTGATGGAGAGAGAGGGGGGAAATGAGAAGCTGATACCAAGGGCTCAAGAAGAAAGCAAATGTTTTGAAAGCCTCTTTTCATATAGTGTCTATATGTAATACATACTATATAATATGCAAGGTGTAATATATTAACTTAAAATAGTAAGATCTAACATATATATATGCATATAGTACTTTTCAGAACTATAAGTCTTTGGGATTTATCATGAAAACAATGAGGAAAGCCTATATATTAATTTTTCAGGACATATCTTATAATAATGAAAAACTGAAGAGAAAATCAATAGTCAATAACAATAGCCACTGCTCTTAAGTCAGCTTCAACTTAAAGCAAATCTCTAAAAAAGTGCAGCATTGCCCAGTAGGGTTTACCAGGTTTTATTCTTTATGAATATAGACTGCCACACTCTCTCCCAGATGCTGGGGTCAAACACAAACCTTTCGGTTAGCAGTTAAGTGTTAATATGGTTAACTAAGAGATGTTATGCTCATTGGGAACCCAGATAATGCTGCTGCATGAGCTAACTGAAAGGTGATGGTTCAAGCCCACCAGCTGCTCTGTGGTAGGAAGATGAGCGGGTGCTCCCAAAAATATTGATCAAAACTCAAATTCTATACAGAGTTGATATGAGTCAGAACTATTTAAAGGAAGTGAGATTGGGCATGTCCACTGGGTGTAATATAATTCATCCATTTGCAATTTTAAAGTAAAACAAAATAGTTCACTATATAGGAGCATGAAGAAATGCTTATCACAAATATTAAAAGGAAAAATCTGTATCAAATTATATAAAACTATAATTATAAATAGCCAAACTCTTAAAAATAATGTGAAACTGTATACACACTACAATCATTTTTGTTAGGTTATAGAAATCTGAGTATTTTAACTCTGTTTGTTCTACCTTTGATTATTTTCCATTAAACTTTTCCTTCAAGTTTTCACACAGTTTTAGAACTTGAAACTCCTTACACAGTCTCTTCTGGCTGACCAGTGGGAGATGCTTGATAGTAAAACTCTAAAGCTTCAGAGGACTCAAACTCACAGCTGTTGCGTTGACAGCAGCCCTATGAGATAGAATAGAACTGCTTCACGGGGTTTCCAAAGATGGACATATTTAGAGCAACATGCGTCACACTTCTCTCATGGAGCATCTGGTGAGTTTGAACATCCAACCAACCTTTCATTAAGAAGCCAAAAGTTTGACCCACTAAGTCACAAGAGCTCCTTTTCTTATCATGACCCCAAGACAATTTGTAGCTAATTTATTTAAAGCCAAAGTTATAATGCCTAAGTCAAATAGTAGAATATCATATACAAAAGCTAAAATGGTGAATCTTTAGATTTGGGACCCAAGACTTTGCTACATAAAAATTCACATATTTTCTATTGAAAAAATAGACTCCTGTACATTATGGTTCAAATGACTAATGTGCTTGTGTGGTTACTCACTGAAAGATCAAAAGTCATAGTGATCCAGGGCACCTTAAAAAAAACAGCCCAGTGGTTCACTTTTGTAAGAATTGCACACTGAACCCCAAGAAGTAGAGTTCTTTTCTGATAAATGTGTAGTTCTTCATTGACTCCACAGGTCTTGTTTTGATGGTTTATTAACCAAGGCACACCGGCAATGTTCTCCATTGCTAGCTAGCTACGTGGTCAGTAGTTCAAATCCACAAGTCACTCTATGGAAGAAAGAAATTGTTTGCTCTATAACAATTTACATTTTAAGTAACCCTATAAGGCAGTTCTATTATGTCCAATAGGATCACTCGGAGCCGGAGTTAATTAACCCAGAGTGGGTAGCATGACTCCATAAGAAAACAATCCAAAAAAAAAAAATCCAAAGTGACACTTGATGGGAAGTGGAAATCTTTCATTTCTGAACACTTTAGGAAAAGTAAGCAAAATATATACTCATCATGTGTCCTTTTGTTTTCATATTTGTCTTTTGTGTCAAATTCTGAGGGTCTGGGTCTAACTCTTAAAAAATATTATTGAGCTTCCAACTTCTGGTAGAGGGCTTGGATTATATTAGGATATAATATTGTGGGAATTAGATGTGGACTTTTCTTTTAAGAAGTGACATCTACATGTAAATCTTGTGCTTGAGGTATACATGAGTATATGACTATATAACCATGGAAATTGTATTTTGAGATCATTAATGCAAATAATAAAGTATGTAAATGTATGAAAATGCACCTGCACACACACACACAATGTGAAGTCAAGTGGAACACATAAAAAATGTCATACTCAAAGGCCACTTAGATTTCAATGGACTGCAAATAAGTCATAATATGTACACTATAAACGATTCTTTTAAATGTTTCCACTCCTGAGTATGTTGAAAGCCTTAGTCAAATTTCTAATTATATTACCACCACTTCACAAAGAAAACATTTATATTCTAGCACATGCACATAGTGTGACTGCACATCACTTCTGTTGCATTGCCAAGTCTATGCACATACTACAAAGAGAATCTAATGAGCGGCTCCCTGGTGGCATCCTGGTTATGAGTGAACCTGCTGTGTTCCAGGTTCACAGTTCTAAACCAACAGCCAGTCTGTGGGAGAAAGAGGAGGCTTCCTACTCCTGTAAACAGTTACAGTCTCAGAACCTCACAAGTGCCATTGTGCCCTTGTCCTAGAGGGTCACTGTGAGTTGGCATCAGTTCGATGGCAGTGAGTTTTTGTGGTGGTTGTTGTTTTTGAATTGTTCAACTTTTCATTTCTCTCCAAACCCTGACCACCAGTTCTCTTTCAATGTATCTCATTTTAACACTGGATGGTTAAAGAATACCACAGAAGAATGAAAATTCCTGTTTAGAAAAGTCCACAGATGAAAGCAAATCAATTAAAAGCTAAGCCAGTTTAAAAAAAAAAAAAAAAAGGCTGTTATGGTGGAGATTAGTGAAGTCACGATTTTTACTTAGCCCTGTTGAAAATTTAAGCTTCCCATTTGTAAAGTCAACCTTCCCTCCCAAAGATAATAACCAGTCTACCTCTCCTCTCCCATTTCCTCCCAAACCACATGAAAACTATGAAAATATCAATCATAAATTTAAAACATATCTAGCCACTTGTTAATTTCTGTTCTCATTATCAGCAGTCTTTTTATATAGAGCTGTCACTGGTGCTTCACCAGCAAGGAAATTTGGAGGGACTCTGAGAGTCAAAGCCAGATTCAGGGTGACTGGGCCCTCAGAGGACAGCTTTAATGAAACATTCCCTGCATAATCCCTCGAACTGAAACGTGGATCTCATAGTATTCCTAGAATTTATCTGGACCTGAGATTAAAGTAATCCCCCTGTTCTGAAAGAGGAGACTGGAATCAGAGAGATAAAACCCCTGCTCAGAGTTCTGACCCATGCCACCACTATGGCTTTTAGAAGTTCAATGGCAGAATAGGGTTGCTTTGGCCGAGCATGGCTCTGCTTGCTGTGTGGAGATGAGTGCTAGGTGCTCAGAAGGCCCAGTAATAAAATGAAGGGCACTCAGCAAGTGGAAGTCAGTGGGGAGGGAGCCACCTGGGAGAGGGGTGGGAGCGGCAGACCCCTGTCCTGCCAGAAACCTGCTGCAGCACCATCACACCCCAGCCCCCACTGGCGCTTTCCCTCTGAGCCTCACTCAACAGCTACAACAGATACGCGGGGTGGGGGAGGTTGGGGGGGGGGGAGGGGGCGGTCAGGGCAGCAGCATCTTGAAGCGCCTCAACCTCATCCCCAACGACTTGCCCCCTGTCCCACGCCGCGCCCCACACCTGCTGGATACCCCGGGAAGGCTGGGATGGGGGGTGGGGACAGGCTCCAGACACCCTGGTTCCCTGGCTTCCAGCGCCCAGCTTCCAAGGCCAGGAAAGGCGGACCCTGCGGCAGGCACCCAAGCACCCGCCCGCAGGAAAAGCGAAGGCGCATCCCGGGGCCTTGCGCCCCTGCCCCGAGCCCAGGCCCACCACGGACGGTGGGCTCTCTCCCCTCGGCGCTCCTGGGACTGCGCGGTGGCGCCCCTTCCCCTGTCCGCTTGGCCGGCCCGCTTCTTCGGGGCCCTTTGCACGTCGCCTCGCGGTCGCCTCGGCCCAGCCCGGGCGGGAGGGGAGGCGGGAGGGCGCCAGGCGCATCCCGGGCCTCTCGCGCGGGGCTCGGGGCCGGCCGAGCCGCAGCCTCCCCGGCGCCAGCGGCGAGCACCAACCTGTAGCCCTCGGGCTCGGCGCAGTCATGGTGCCCGCGCGATGCGGCTGCGGCGGCCGCCCGGGCTCGGCGCGGCGGCGGCTCGGCTCGGCCCCCACCCCGGCGGGGACGCGGGCGCCTTCCCTCGGGCCGCTGCCGTCATCGCGCGAGTGACCGCCGCTCGCCTTTGATCACATCCGCGGCGGGCGCCACCGCGGCAGCCCCGGGGCGGCGGCAGGGTACGGGGGCCCGATCATTTGATGGGGTTCGTCCCCTCCCCCCTTTATGAGTGTGTTTCTGCATCGGTGTCATCTGGCTGCTCCGCACGGGCTGGCGGCTGCGGTGCGAGGCGGGGAGGGAGGCGCGGGGAGCGGGGGCGCCCCGGCCTGCGGTCTCACAGCAACAGCTGGGACCTCGCACCCTCAGCCGCGCTCCGGGCTGGCGGGGTGTGCCGGAAACGCGCGGGCGCCCCGCAATCGGGCCCGCGGGCCCACACGCCACACCGCGCTGCCTGGACGCGGCCACCTCCATCCCCGAGATGGATCAGCGCGCTGGCTCCTCTGTGCTGGACCTTGTCTGGCTGCACGGGGACCGCATCCCTGTTTCTGACTGCACAGGGACTGGATCTGAGTTTCATCCTGGCATTGGGAATACATCCTACTGTGCATAGTCTTCTAAATATCTCTCTGAAATTTACCTTCAAATGTGTTTTGGTTTTTGGTTTTTTGTTTTAATGTAGATGGGGTTTAATGTCTATTCACAAACTGGTGGTACCCAACCCAACGCCTTATCATCCACCTGGCCTCAGGAAGCTGCAGTTATTGTTTCCTCACGCTTCGCAGGGGGCAAGTTTAAGGAGAGCGGAGCTTTCTGTCCTATCCCCAGGCCCAGTGGACAACCTCACACGGAGATGGAAGACACACCAGGAAAGGTTTCCTGTTGGCTTGGCACTTTGCCTTGTGGTCAAATATTAAAACCACCGCGGAACCCTTGACCATGATTTAGAGATCATATAAGCAGGCACATCCATAAAAGAGGGGGATCAAATAAAAGAGGCTTTCTCTGACAGTGGCATCAAGATCTCTAACACCCCAAACTGCTTTTCTATCACAAAATGTTCCATTCAAGGATTGAAGGTAATATCACCCCCCCCCACACACACACAAAACATCTTTAATTCTTTTTATTTTCTAATTTATTACTATAATTTCAAGCCAACTGCTCACAATCTATTCCCATGTTAGTAATTTTGGTTGTTTATACAAAATTTTTAAATAGCTGGCATTTCATGACATACAGCGCTTTTGATTTTAGAAGATTTTGGAAGACCAATTTTATAAAAGGCGAAATTTTAAACAACTGATGAAATAACGCGGGGTTGCTCTCCATGACAATAATGAGTGTAAAGCAATACAAGTCATGGAGGTCGATAGGTCAAGTTGTTAAGAGAAGACTATTAGTTCCTACAAAGTATCTTAAGTTCCTCCTCTTCCTTATTTGGTTTACATTTACGTCACATGGGTCTGTGATGCAAATATGACTCTTTGAAATCCATCAAGTTAGAATTGTCAGTAAGACAGAAATCATAAGGGCAGCAGCACTAATCTCAGGACTGCCCCCGTGCACAGGTAGACAGAGCTTATCCTGTCAATGGCTGAACTAACTCACTGCAAGATACCTACAGCTCTTGCTTGCGCCTCAAACCATCTGCTGATGAATCGCAGCCTTCAGAACAGCTGCCTTGGAAAGGCTCGCTGACTTTCTCCTAGAATCTGGGAGTAGACAGTGGCTCAAATGGCAGACACTGAAGTCCAAGTATCTCATCATATCTTCTACCTGCTAATTAGTTTAATTAGGAAGAGAGGCCTAGGAGAGGTCTGGCACATTTATCATGTGTGGCAGGCTCTGGGGCATTAAATATTGCTATAATTTCCATAGCCAAATTCATTGCCTTACAGTTGACTACGACTCGTAGGCACGCTGTATGATGCGGTAGATTGTAGCTGTGTACAAGAGTAGAAAGTCTTGTGTTTCTCCTGGATGGACTATTGGTTTTCAATTGCAGACCTAGTGGTTTGCAGTCCTATGCATTACAACTACCCATCAGGGCTACAAATTTAGTGAAAGCAAATGGTTGTGCTATGGTTTGGATAGAAGTTAAAGGTATCATTTGTTAGACTTGGAAATATATTTTGTTTAAATTAAAATCAATGACCTACATTGGAAAACCACAAGATCATTAAGTTTAGGCCTCTATATCTACATGGCAAGAACTGGAGATTTAATGGCCACACCTGCAAAACACCTACTCTTTGCCCTGTTTAGTGATGGACTGCAGGCCACTGGAGTGAGTGAGCCTGCAGAGCTAAGTCTGTATTCGACAGTAGGAAATTGCAGAAGGGAAATTGCTAAAGACAGAGAAAACAGACCAAGTCAATAAAATATGGCTTAGAGAAAGTAGTGTTCATAAACTGCAAGTCCTTTGGAATGGAAATTACTATGAATTGTATGATATTAAGAATATTACAAAAATGATATTTTTCTCACAATTTTGCTCATTCCTATTGTTTATTTCTACCCAAAATTCATATCCTGTTTGACTTGATAAAGAATTACTGAGTAAACAATGATAATGCTAAAATAGGAAGTTGTAAAATTCTTGATAGAAATGTTATGTACTCAATGGGATATATGCAATACTGCCAATAAGATACTGTTATATTAGCTTTATGGGTGAAATCTACTTTTCTCTCAACTTTTAAGATTTTTTGAGACAATGAAATCAGGTGCAATCTGTGCATTCTTATTTATATTGATTGATTTCAGGACTAGCATATGGCACCAAATATTGATATTTATTAAAGATATTTTGAAAAAAAAAAGCAAAGGTATTGTTTTTTAATTACATTCATTAAAAAAAAAGAAACATTTTAACAGGACCAATCAAGTGTCTGCTAACTTGCTAATATGGATTGACATACACAAAATTAAATTTAAGCAACATACACACATTTTGACAATGATGTGCTGGGGGAAGGTTAAATACAGTTGACTTCGTGAGCAAGAAGTTTAAAACACTGCATTCATCTGAGGAAGGAGAAGAATTACCTGAAAGAGATAATCACTAAGCTGTATATTCTTTGAGAAAGAAACCAATGCGATGGATTTCAATTGAGGCAAGATCTTCTGGTTGGTGGAGTACACATGCTAGCAATGTTCTACCTGGAAAACTTTAATAATCCCTAGTGCTACAGTGGCCCAGCAAGCTTATCCTTGGGCAGCTACTTTGCAGGTCAGCAGTTGAGAACCTCCATCTGCTTCAAAGGACAGAGATGACATTGTCTTCTTTCTTAAAGACTCATAGTCTCAGACATACTATGGAGCAGTTCTTTTCTCTTCGACAGGGTCTCTGTGAGTCAGCCTTGAAATATGAACATAAAAACATGAATTGTGATTTGCTTTAAGTTTAAACATTGTATTTTAAAAGTTGGGGAAATGCCTCACATCTTATCTTTCCTTCAAGGCAATCTATACAAAATTTCTTTGACATAAGGATAACCTGAAGCATCTTAACTGTTTCCATGGCGATTTTGATTATATATCTCTGGAGAGAGACATAAAATTATGACAGAAAATCTGTCTTAATAAAACAAATGTACCTTTGAGAAGAAGAGTACTAGAAAAAGTTACCTATTTACAAGCATTTCCTTCTGAATACATTTGAGTGAATGTCCTTGGCCTTCGTGTTAGGGAGGGTTGTCTAGAGAAACAAAACCAATCCACTCATCTATGAAAGAACTTTATATCAAGGAGTAATTTTAGAACAAGTGGAATCTATGCCCAGTCCAACTCAAGTCCATGGAACCAATGCTAACCTTAGCCCTCTGTCAGGTGAGGATAAGACTTTTCCACAATTATATCTCTTCCAAACTATTAAGCAAAAATTAGTAGCCATTGCCTGCATCTGGTGCGAAGTCAGAAACCTAGTTATTCTCCATAAAGTCTCCAGCTATGGAGAGGCCTTCGTCTCTCCCACAAAAGATAGGGCTGACTCCCTGCTCTTTCTTAGGAAAATGGGTTTCTTCCCCTGGAAATTTGGCTAAATCAAGTCTTCAGCCCAAGGGCAATCAGGGTTAGGCTTCCACTGTGAATCAGGGATCTGACCTTCTTATCACATGGGGATCCCTTACCTCACTTTCCTCTAACATGTACATATAGCACAACTCTTTCCTGTCACATATGTCCTTACTTGTAATTAGGGACCTTGCATGTCCCCAAAAGATATAAAAAGCTTGGTCAGAATAGATGAGCTCTCTCATGCTCTCGCTAGGCCTCCTCTCCTCTGCCAACTCCTCTCTCCTCCCTATTCCCTTTCCTCATGTCCTCTCCTCCAGCCTCTCTCTCTCTCTCTCTCTCCCTCCCCCTCTCTCTCCATGTGGATCACCAAGCAGTGCTGAGCAGAGCATGCTGCCACGAAATGTGTCTGACTCCATTATTTCTCTGTTTCTTATCCTCTATGACTGTACTATAATAATTAAACAATTATTGCCATGCAATTGCACCTACTGGGCCCATGATGTTGGTGTTAGGGGCTGGTTACCCTGACAGTCCTCTTTCTGATTATGTAGCTACAGGCCGATGGTGCCAAGTCCAGGAGATCACAGGTTAGAGGCTGTAGAATCATGTGGAACATATAACAGAGTGCAGACAGCAGAGTCGGTGGCCCACACGAGACCCTCCTAGGGCCAGACACAGTACCCAAGCAGGGAACATGGCCAAGACCAAGGCTACTGACTCTCTAATAAGACAGTCATACTTCCAAGGAAGCATAACCAGGTTGCCAACTGATCGACAGGTTGCACTCCATTGCTCCCTTCACACAGATACCATCAAACTGACATAAATGCTAAACAATCACACTTTTCTTGCAGGTCTGTGTATTTTCATCACCATGTGGACATGTGGACACCAGCTCACATCTAGACATCATAAAACAGATGCTGGAATAGTTCTGAACTCATATTCACTTATATTCAAGCTGTGCTATCTGAGGCATCACAAAGGTGTCTGTCTATTCAATCATCTAGTGAGTCAGATATGAGGTCTTTGCAATGTTGCCTTGTGTGATAGTTTTATGTTTACTATAGTTCCTCCTTCGGCAAGTGAAATTAGTCATAGATTAGAGACAGGTTCCCAAATAAAACAAAGCAAAACAAAAATCAAACTCACCGAGAGGAGTCAATTCTAGAGAACAACTAGACTTAGAAAATAATACATTGTAGTAGGAAGTCTTGTCCTCACATTTTCAGATATTAGATTAATTGAAATTTCTTTCCTCAATCAGCATTTTATTTTCAGAAGAAACCTGGTTTTATAAGAAAAGAAGGAAAAAATAAATAAAAGAAGGGAAAAAAAGACTGTGGGATTCTGGATAAAAACAGATAAAAATTAAATAGTGGTGCTGGGAGCAGAACTGAGGATGCATTGTACTGAGTGACAGCTGAGGCCGTCACCCAAAAGAGCCGGAGGACTTCTGACCAAAAAAAACTCATGCCTCAAATAAATCGCTCAGCAATAAAGTAATTCAGATTCTGGCCATTTAATAAGAGCTGCTACCAGTTAACAAAGAGTAAATCTTTGAGTTCTAAAAATGGCCTCAATGGTCTTATCTATTGCACAAAATTCCTTAATATGTTCATCCGAACAAGAAGTTCAGAGCCCTTGGGGTTGATGGGCTCAGTTACCCACAGAGAGGCAGAAATGCAAGATGAGGGTAAGGGCATCTAGAACAGACGGAAGAGAAGAGGGATGGTGCTGATCAGTTAGAGACTCAGGAGGAATTGTTGCAATGAGAGCTGTGGTTCCTCTCGCCAATTCTCTCGTATAATGTCCCATTTCCACACACAACAACATGCCTGGATGGAATTAATTTAGATCAACAAATAGATTGGGCATCCATTCCTCAGCTACTATAAGGATTACTACTGACTTCCCAAACTGGCCCCTTTTCAGACAATTGTCCTATTTAGAATAAAATTTGCTGTCATTTGGGAAGGTCTGTTGTCACCTATGTGATAGCAAGGGTGTTCACGTTCCTGTTGATGGTCAGAGGGGGTTCACCAGAGGCTTAACCACTGTGAGGATCCCTGCAATGGATTTGGGGCTTTCACTGTCATTAGCCTTCTGCAAACTGGCTGTTGAGAATTTAAACTCAGATATCATTCTCTTCTTTGAATTTGAATTAGATTACTTATAATCCTTGCATGACTCAGACTGGTGTGCTTCTTTCATGTGGATTTACTTGATGCCTCAGTTCTTTTTCTTAATTCCCTTTCTCTATCTCATCCTGCTTTCCACAGTTTCTCTCCAGCATATTCCTTTTGTAAATAATATACATCTAATCTCTTATCTCTGACCCAACTTCTAGAAAACTAGCCTAAGACAACTTCATATTCTGTAGTTTTCTTGCATGTCATTTTTATTTCTAGAAACATTACTAAAGGTTAGTCTTGGAAGATCTTAAAATAAAATAAAGATTTTAGAAAATACTTCCTTAATATATAATTATTTTACTCTGTAAATAGCTGATTTCCCTTCCTTCTTGATTCCACCAGTGCTGGTCTATGATATTGATGATATTGGACAAAGATTGTTCTGGATTTCAGAAGATTGATTTCCATGATCAATCAATGTAATATTTATTACAAGACTTTATATAAACTGTTTACATAGGTTACTTACTTCTGTAATACATGTTTAAATATAAAAAATGAATCTTGTATGTCTTCAGTTTTTTTTAAAAAAATACAATAAATACTTCCCATTCATCAAATGAGCTAGCCATGATATTTATCTTGGTATCCATAGTATGAATGACAATCACTCATTTTCTAATGTTACACACTTAAGGTGAAGATCAATTTGGTCATATGATTTTTTTCTTTTAATAATATTTTATGTGTTTTCCAGGAAAGTTTACATAGAAAATTTGTTCTCATTTAACAATTACTGCACAAACTGTTTGTTGTCTAGTAATATTTTACATATCATTATGGTCATTTTGTAAATGTTCTATTTAGAATTTGCATGTATGCAGCCAAATGGGGACCATGCCTACAATCATCACCACTGAGCCATTCTCATATTTTCTTGATGATTTCAGTTTCAACACCATAATAATCTCATAGAATTAAATTGAAAGAGTCCTGTTTACTTGCTTAGAAGACTATATATGATCAGAATAATTTGTTCCATAATTGTGTATAAAACTTGAAAGTGAAATCAGTGAGGACAAATTTTCTAATTTGTGTGGAAATACTTTATGATTAAATCAATTTCTTTAATGACTTCAGCATCATCGACATTGTGTTCATCTTTTCAAATCAAATTTTCTACAAGGTATTTCTCTAAGAATCTTTTGCACCTAGATTTTCAAATGTATGAGGTAAACCTGATCATAATATCATATCATAATGTTTTTAAAGTTTCTTGTAACTATCAATTAAGGTTTCTTTTCCCATCCTTGATATGATTCATGCCTTTTTAATTTTTGCTTTAATTTTATTAGAGATTTTATTGATTTATTCTTTCCAAAGAAACAGGTTCTCGTTTTTCTGATTTTTTTGTGTGCAGTTATTGTCTATTTAAATAAGTACTGATCTTTTATGATCATTTTGCTCTAAATTTTAAAGATTAGTTTCCTAATCTTCTAATAATTTCACTAACTATATTGTTAGATCAGTGATCATTATTTTTGACTTTCCTATTTTATTTAGCATTAAATTCTAATAGCTGCTTATTGATAGCTCACAAAAGATATGCAATATATAGCATTTTACATATGACAATCTAATTTATTGTTCAGTAAAATATTTTTCATTTGCATTCTGTGTCATACATAACTTTTTCCTAATTTCTAAACCAATGACTTTTCCTTTTCTTTTAGCATTTTAGTCCAATTTTATTAAGACCAGAAAAAATTATCTAGAGAATCTATGTCTTTGAGATTTATTGAGTCATGTTTCATAGTCCAATATGTATTACTTGAGAAATAATTTATTTATATTTGAGAAGACTGTATTCTGAATTTTTATATTGCGTAGTTCGGTGCCCTATATATATAATTTAGGTCACTATTATTGGTCATGTAGTTCACACTTTTGCATCTTTACTCAATTTTGTTTGCATATAAAGGGATTGGTTAAAATATCCCAGTGTGATTGAGGATTTGTATATTTTTTATTTCATTTCTCTCAATTTTTGCCTTGTATAGCAGAAGACTATACAAATGTGCATGTTGATTGAGAGTTTTGGTATATTCTTTCTGATGGAATAAAACTTATTCCAAATTGACTATTTATATTTATAAATATTTTTGCTTTAAAATAATATTACTATAGTGACAATTCTCTCTTTTATCACTTCTCTTGTGTTATGTTTTCTCATTCATTCAAAACTTTGTTATTCTTCTCTTTAAGCTTCATATTTTTCTTGTCTTCCAGTTAAGGCTTTTATTTTTACTGTTTTATTTTCAATCTTTCTGCATTTTGATTATTTGTATGCTCTTGGTTATGCATATATTTGTCTTTTGACTAAAACATTTACACTTCTTCATGGGTAAGGGAAAGATGAGTGCAACAAAATCATATAAATGTTTATTAAACAAAAATACCAAAATGTGAAGCTATTGTTTCTCCATAACCCCCCTGATCATGTAAATGTTTCTGTATCTCTTAAACCCTTTACTGAAAAATTCTGCACTTGGTCTTTGATTTTTGTCAACTGAAAATGATAGCTTTGGCATCCTCGAGGGATTTAAATCATGCTCCTTCTCAGTATTCCTTTAGTTGGGGAACAGAGGGAGAAGTGAATGGGCAAGATCAGAGTTGTGCAGGGGGCAGTAAGGCTTCTCCAGGAAATCCTCAAAGGACAGTCCTTGCTACCTGGAAGAATTAGCAGATGAATTGTGGTGAGGGAGGAAAACAATTTCTCAGTTCAACTCTCCAGGCCTTTTACTCACAGTCCGCAATTTATCTTAATATTTCTTCATACTAAGCCCCATTATTGTCCTGTTCCATAAATTAAAATCTGCCTAAATCATCCCTCTGGGATACCAAAAATAACCAGCCTCACTTTCTGAGCTGACTTCTCTACTTTGAAATTAATAGGTCTACTAGACCCACAAGAAAATACTGCTTTCATTAGAATTGCTGCTATCTATTTATTTTTAATGTACCTACAAGACAAGAGCAAATGTATTACTGAGAGAATTAGTCAGAACTCGGCCACTGGTTAAGTTTGAAGTAGGGGTTGAATGCATTTTGTTTGGAATAAACCTGCACGTGTGTGAATTGGAACCCCAATAGCAGTACATTTTGGCCTGTCCTGGTCTGTATGTGTGAGTTTCATTTCCTAAATATCTTCTGGTGAGAGTTTTGTTTTTCTCCTCCTGAAAATTTATTAATGACAAAACCTTGCAATAATTGTAAGGATCTACATATACCTGCCTCCCTGGGGTATGGACAACAGGGAAATGGGTGAAGGGAGGCATTGGATAGTGCACGATATGACAAAATAATAATAGTTTATAGATTATCAAAGGTTCATTGAGGGACGGGGATGCAGAGAGGGAGGGGAAAAATGAGAAGCTAATAGCAAGGGCTTAAGTGGAAAGAAAATGTTTTGAGAAGGATGATGGCAACAAATGTACAAATGTGCTTTGCATACAATGGATGGATGTAAGAATTGTGATATGAGTTATATGAGCCCACAATAGAGTAATTAAATTTTTTATCATAGTAGACTGTTCTTGTTTAACATTTGTTTTATTTCATCACATTGAATATAAAATTCTATTAAGACTGAAATACCCTTTTCCTCTCAAAAAGTCAGCAATTAATTTCTTTCCCAAATGCAAGTGTTTCATAGAAGTGAATAAAAGATAATTAAAAGAAAAAGATGCATCATATGGTACATTATACTATAGAATAAATATGCTTTGAGCCTCAAATATTTTGACTTTGATATTCTGTTTCTTATTGATATAAACAATGAACACCTCAAAGTAATTAAAATTTGTGAAATAGCTTTTGTAATCATATTCTCCTGGAAATGAAACATTGACTTCATAAAGGTGTCTGTGTCAGTGTTCCTCCTTTTGCTAAGATACCTAAGTGCCATATTCGTTTTCCAAAGAACTTGACATTCATTTTAAATTATAGGCTGCAAAAAAAGATGAAAAATCACAATGACTACAAGTAGACAACTAGAAAAAATAGTTCATTTATTATTCCAGCTACTTTCTGTTGGTATTATAACAAGGTTTTAAACTCTTTCTTCTTCAGTATAAAATATGAAACTAGATGATTCATAATCATTATCACACAGGATCATTGAATCAGCAATCATTCAAAGCAAAGATTTGATTTCAGGGAAAACAAGTCAACTTAGAAACATTGGGAAACTTCTTTTTGTGGGCATCACTGCTTCCTGGTGGGAATAGGAGGCCCAGCCTTCCTCCTGGAAAGCTGCTGCTGGATATGAACCGCCAACCCTGTGGGCTGCAGTCCCGCACTCAACCACTAAGCCACAGGGACTCAGTCTTGGGAAACATTTTAAAATGTGTGACAGTGTTTGTAACTACTTTGTAGCTTAGAAGTTGCTTCTGCACAGAGTCTTGAAATGCTATCACATAATTTTAATTCCAGGCATCTAGATTCTCCTTGAGTCTACTAATTTATTGAACCAACCCCATTCTTATAATGCATCTGTGGCTGTTTTCCAGAAAATTCATATGTGTACCATCACATTAGCATCTTAATGTGGAAATTGTCTTCTAAACAGACATGTTGGCTTCCTTTTTGATGTAGTTGATGATTTACAGTCAGAGGTATGTTCACACAATGTGTGGTGCTTACTCCCTTTCTTCAACCAAGCCCTTGACTCCCTCTCCATCAATGAGATGGATGCACTGAACAATGTCATCTGATTCTTGAGACTAAAGTTTTCCTGAACACCTCTCTAGTGTTTTAAAATTCTTATCATATGACCATCTTACTATTTTAAGCACTCGGGAAAAAAATATAGGTAGCACAATTTTATAAAATAAAATTATCACTGAGGACACACATGGTGCAGAAGGAAGAAGTTCAAACTGTACTGAATGCATTTGCCAAAAACCAGACTCCAGAAACTGTCAGAGATACCCACTGAAATTTTTCAGAAAGCTCACGAAGCACCAGAGGTGCTCACTCATCTGTGCCAGAAAATTTCTAAAATAACTGCCTGACCGACTGACTGGAAGAGATCCATATTTATGTCCATTCCAAAGAAAAGTGACCTAACAGAATACTCAAGCTACAGAGCAATACCATAGATGGCACACACAAGTGAAATTTTGCTTAAGACCATCCAACAATCACTGCAGCAGTACACTGACAGGGAGCTGCCGGAAGTTCATGCTTGATTCAGAAGAGGATGTGGAACAAGGAATATCTATACTGAAGTCAAATGGGTCTTGGCTCAAAGCAGAGACTAGAAAGAGTTTTGATTTTTGTTTCATTGACCATGCAAAGATATTCGAATATGTGGATCCTCATAAACTGTGGATCACCTGGAGAAGAATAGGAATTCCTGAGCACTTCATTATACTCCTTTGGATTTTGTCCTGGATTGGTTTTATTAACAGAGTGAGCGAATACTCCATGTTTTAGTTTCATTGACCATGCAAAGACATTCAAATGTGTGGATCATCATAAACTGTAGATCACCTGGAGAAGAATAGGAATTCCCAAACACTTCATTATAGTCCTTTGGATCTTGTACCTGGATCAGTTTTATTAACAGAATGAAAAATACTCCATGGTGTAAAATCAGGAAAGGTGTGGATCCAATTGTATCCTCTTACCATATTTCTCCAATCTCTATCCTGAGCAAATCATCAGAGAAACTGGGTTATATGAAGAAGAAAGCAGCATGAAGATTTTCCCAAGGCATATTCCCAACTCGCAGTCTGCAGATGACACAACATTGTTTGCTGACAATAAGGAGGAGTTGAAGCGTCTGTCAATGAAGATCCAATCCTGGAGCCTTCACTATGGAGTGCCACGCAATAGAAGGAGATCAGGGAACAGCGGCACAAATGGAGACATGACTGAAGCTGCCAGGACCATTTTACTTGACTCCTCAATGAATGCCCATGGAAGCAGAAGTCAAGAGACTAATAGATGCATTTCACTTGACAAACCTGCTATACAAGCTCTCCTTAGAGTATGTCAGAGCCAGGACATTACATTGAGGACTATGGTGAGCCTGACTCAAGCTTTAATGTTCTATCTTGAATCACAAGAATGTGAAAGTTGGACGTTTTAAAAGGAAGCCTGTAGAAGAATCAATGTGTTTGGCTTGTGGTGCTGGAAAAGAATAATCAAAGTACCATGAGTAGCTAAAAGGACAAGCCAATCTCTATTAGAGAAGGAAGGCAAGAGTTCTCTTTAGAGGCAAGGAAGGTAAGACTCAGTCTTTATACTTTGGACACATTGGTAAAGTTTAGGGGCAGTGGAAAAGGGAAAGATCCTTGCGATGGATTGGCAGAGTGGCTTCACCCATGGGCTCAGGCATAGGAACAATTGTGAGGATTGGCAGGACCCTATTTTTCTCTGCAGTGCACAGACTTGCTGTCTGTTGGAGCAGACTACAGCACCTCAGGACAGCAACAAGGCCAAAAAATGCAGAAGAGGTCAACGTGTTCTTAATAACCCTCGTACAGTACTCCAAGGATATAGTTTAATAATGCTACTGACCTGGGTCACACAAACGAGAGGTGTACTGTGAAAATAAACTTTTTAACACATACAATATTTTAAGAACTCCGCAATAAAAAGATTATTTAAAAAAAAAGAAAGAAAACATTTTTTTAACACATTGAAATTTCAAATGTGATGAGAATTGTGCTTGATAGTTTGGAAAAATAAATGTAATTCCTCTGAAGGAACTGTGCATTTTTAGATGTAGATATTGATGGATTATACAAGGAGAAGTCTAAATTTCATGGAAGAAATTGAATAAAACCTTATGGGAACTTCTCACAGTCTTTGTAAGTCCTTTTGTGTGCTTTTTTTTTTTTTTTTTTTTTTTGCACAAGAATGCCTCAATGCCAAATAGTGATCACTGCTTCGGACAAACACAGGTGCCTGGATTCTATCCTCCATTCATCCCCTAAGTGACCCTGTGGGTGCACAGCCAGACATGGTAGGCTGTGTGGATGACGCTCCAGACGTGGATCTCTGTATATTTCCACTAGAGCAAGGTGTTGGATCCCCTGGGTAGTGCAAACCATAAGTGCACCAGTTCAGTGGCTGAAAGTTTGCAAGGTCTAGTCAACCAAGAGCTGTCTTAGAAAAAATGCTTCATAATCTACATCTGAAAAAGCATCCATTAAAGACTCTAAAGAACACAAGTCTTCTCTGCTATCGATGAAACCATTGTGGTTCACAATCACTGTCTAGATGACAACTGTTTTCTTTTTTAAAGGTAGCATGCTGGGGAACCTGCTTCACCACCTTTCACAATGTCATTGTCTACAAAGTCTTTTCCAATTCCAATGGTGAAAAATCATTCATCTCATTGTTTTGATAGACATTTCTGGACTCCCTATGGGACTGGCAAGCATTTCGGTGTGTTGCCGGCTTCATGATAGGTCTGTTTCTATTATTTGTTCTTTTTTTTTTTTTGAGGGATTAACAATCTCTTATCAACTTGAATGAGTTCTTTTAAATAAAGAATTGCTACAGATTTTTCATGATTTTAAAAATATTTCCCCAGTTTTATAGAGTTTTTAGTTTTGTTTGTGATGTATATTAAATGCAGTACACTCTGTTATTCTTTTACTTTGTGATTTTTTCACTGTTGTACTGTCTGCCTCTCAATAGATATATACTCCTAAATCCATATACTTTGCTGCAATTAGAATTAATTTAAAATCTGGTAGTAATTGAAGACTTAGGTTTTGTTTTAATCAAAATCAATTTCATTTAAGAATGTTATCCATAAAATATGCTGCAGTAGTTTTTTTTAGAGGGTCTTCTAACAAACTTCCATTGTTTCCTTTTTTCTAAGGTGCCTTATAATTATTTCTGCAAATTAATTTCATAATAATTTTGTGCTGTAAAAAAGTGAAATTCCATTAAGCATATGTTACTTCAGAAGTAACTGTCATCTTTGTAATATTCAACCATACTATGCAGAAAGATAGCATAATTCTCTTTTCATTAATGTCTACTTTGACAGTTCTCATTATGGATTTTCTTTTATAAAGAATACATACAATTCACATAGAAGTTAGTCCTAGGAATTTCTAAATGTTTTGTTGCTTTCACATAGAAAAGTCATCTGGTTGTATATGTCTATCTTGTTTGCAACTACATTTTTTAACTTTGGAATTCTATATGTATTAAGTTTTTCCTGGTTTCATATTATTGCCAACCTTTTCCAAGTTTGATATGATGCAGAGAAGGGAAAATGCTTTTTATCTTAAGTGAATCTAGCTTAGCTATAATTTTTTTTTGTTTTTTGTGGCATCACTGCCCCGGTAGGAGTAGGAAGCCCAGCCTTGCTCCTTGAGAGCTGCTGCTGGATTTGAACTGTCAACCCTGTGGGCCGCAGTCCTGCACATAACCAGTAGGCCACCAGGGGTCACCCAGCTTGGCTATAGTTTTAGAAAAAAATCCAAAACGATAGACTTACCTGGGACTTTAAGATATTCATATGATGAGAAATGACTTGAAAGACAATTTGTTTATAATCTTTTTATCCATCATTAATTTATTCAATGGACATGAGAGGGAAACTTGTACTGAATTTTTTTTTACCATTTTCCAGACATTCTCTAAGAGATGTCAGTCTTGTCATATAGAAAGATAATTAAAGATAAATGCTAGAGCACAATCAAGATCAGTTCACTAACACATCAGCTCCGTGAAGGCTAATATTAAAACCTATCGTGAAGATTTGTCTTGTTTATTACGTTGTCCTTAGTATTTATAATCAAAAAGGCAAGTGGTATAGGAGCCCTGGCGGTCTAGTGGGTTATAGGTTGAATTGCCAGTGACAAAGTCAACGGTTCTTTTCCACTAGCCACTCAGTGAGAAAAAACATGCTGAGGATTTCTGCTCCCCTAAAGATTTACAGTCTCAGAAACCCTATGTGATCTTTGTTTGAGTTTCCCAGAATTAGATCTTCTCTTCCTGAGAAGATTAACAATGGATTTTAAAATAAGTGCTCTCAGGGGAGAACAATGTGGGAGTGGAGGAATCAGAATGAAGATAAACAATTATAGGATTGGAGGCACCACCCCAAGACAGTAGGTTTTAGCTTGGCTATGTAGGTGATTGCTGTAGTTCTGAGTGTTGTCAACCAAGTCCATCTTTGTTGGCTTTCTACCCAGTAGTCAATTATCTAAGAATGCAAGAGAAGGAGTCTGGGAGGAGGAGGAGGAGGAGAAGGAGAGTGCATGACTAGACATACACATCTAGGCAATTTTTAAAACCTAGGTTAACAATATGGTGGTTGTAGCTTGAGATAGTGCTAGAAATGATGCCCTCAGGGCAGAAGGTACTCAAAATATGACTGAGAATGAGTTGCCTTCTCAAAGTAGAGTCAAATGGGGTAAAGCGTCCAGCACCTTCATTTATAATGGGGCATGTCTCAAAATGAGAAGAAACAGCTCCACAAATATACTAAAAAATAGAACACAGAATGTATAAAGTAGGAATTTAGGAGAATTGGAAGTTATCAAAAATGAAACGGAGCATGTAACACCGATATCTGTTAGTGAGCTAAAATGAACTGATACTTGCCAATTTTAATCAGAAAATCATATTAATTACTATGCTAGGAATGATACAATCAAGAGAAATAACCCTGTCTTTTGACATTTTGAAATGTCAAAATGAACATTTCAAGATAAATCTTGCAGTACAGTACTGTCTGTGATAGAAATATATCTATCTTCCTTCATGTAGTAAATAGATGCCAATAAATACAGCTCTTCTTCAAATTTAGGTACCATGTACTAAAGCTATTAATGCAGAAATTGAAAAAATTATATCAACATCTTCAGTTTGAAATTGATCAAACATGCAATCAGGAAGCATTAATATTTATTGGTATTGCAATGCAAAAAAAGTATAAGCAAAGAGGAAGGAAGCAGTAGTTGGATAATAGGGTCTTGATGATAGAAATGAAGTTGGAGATGCCATGGTAGAGTCTTGCAAGACCAACAACTTCTTCATCACAAATGCTTTTCTCAATAACACAAACACTAACTGTACACATGGACTTCTCCAGATGCAATACACAGAAATAAAATAGACTATCTTTTTGGGGAAATGATGAGGAAGTTCAATATTACTCGCTAAAACAAGACTAGGAGCTGACTATGAAACAGATCATCCACCATTTGTTTATAAACTCAAGTTGAAAGGGAAGAAAATGTTTTAAATTCCACAAGAGCCAAATTGTGATCTTTAGAATACCCCACACTATTTTAGAGAACATCTTTAGACCACATTCTCTGTATCAAACACTAATGACAGAAGCCATGATGAACTGAACAAAGAACGCCATTCATGAAGCAAGCAAAAGGTCTTTAAAAAGACAGGAAAGAAAGAAAAGATCAGCACAGACATCAGAGGGGACTTGAAATTTTCCTCTGAATATTATAGTAGTTAAAGCAAATTGAATAAATGATGAAATAAAAGAAATGAACAGATCATTTCATGGGGTAGTGCAAGAATTATGCAAACACTGAGAGGTATGATAAGCATATTTAAATCAAAAGAACTCAAGAACAACTTCAAGTTTCAAATAGCAGTATTGAAAGATTTTATTTAAAGAACACTGAATGATGCAAGAAACATCAAAAGAAGATGGAACAAATACACAATCACTGTACCCAAAATAACTAGTTGACCTTCCACTTTTGCAGGAGGTGGCAGGTAACAAGTACCAGTGGTACTGAAGGAAGAAAATCAAGCTACACTGAAGACATTAGCCAAAAACATAGGCTCCAAGAATTGTCAGAATACCAATTGAAATGCTTCAACAACATTTGATGAAGCACTGGGGGCACTTATATACCAAGTGGAAATCTGGAATATAACTACTGTCCAATTGACTGAAAGAGATCCATATTTTGTATCCATTCCAAAGACTGATGACCTAACAGAATGCTCGAATTGCAGAACAATGTCATTGATATCCCATGCAAATAAAATTTTGCTGAATCTTATCCAACAACAGTGGACAGGGTTCAGGGTGGAGTAAGAAGAGGGATATCATTGCTTATGTTAGATGAATCTTCATTTAAATCAGAAAATAGCAGGTAGATGTTTACTGATGTGTTACTGACTTTGCAAAGACATTAAGCTGCATGAATTTTAACAAAGTATAAATAGCTTAAAGAAGGATGGAAATTCCAGGACACCTAATTACTCCTATAGAATTTTTACATGAATCAAGAAGTGTTTGTGCAGAGACAAGGGAATACTGCATGGTCTATAATCATGAAAGGTATACATCAGGGTTGCATCATCTCACCTATTCATTCTGTATGTGGAACAAATAGTTAGAAAAGGTTAATTGCATGAATAAGAATGGGTCATTGGAATTGGAGCTGCACATGATATAACCATGCTTGTTGAAAGTGAGATCAAGGAAAGGACTTCATTAGAACACATACATAAGGGTCTGCAGATAGACCTGGAACTCTCTTTTGGTCTTTTTCTTGTGTTGTTTTTCATTCATCCTATGTATATCTATATCAGATCAGTGGGATGAACATTTCTGAGGGACAATAATGGGACTGCAGTTCTGGGATATGAGAGAGGACAGGGTGGTGAGGGGCAGCGGGGAGCCAGAAAGCTCAGAGATAAAAGAGCAACAAGAGATCAAAAATTGATGGAGAGGAGGATGTATACTTTCTGGTGGGGTTTAGTCAGGTGCAATGTATCTGAGAGGAATTACTGAGAGCATGATAGTGGATAGGAGGAAAGTGAAAGGAAATAGAGGAGTAAACTAGGATGCATATATATATGTATGTATGTATGCATTGATACAGGCATGTATGCATATGTACTAATTTATAATGAAAGGGTAGAGACCAATGTACATTTATTTATCACATATATATATGTATTAAGATAGCAGATGAACTTTGGGCATCTACTCAAGGCCTCCCTTAACACAAAAACACTTTCTTTTAATAACCTAGCACTTTTTGATGTTCATCTTCCTGACACAATTGTTGAAGAACAAATGGGTACATTAGCAAATATGGTGGTATAGAGAGCAGATGGTGGCTGGCTATCAAAAGTTATGGCGTCTGGGGTCTGAAAGACTTGAAGTTAAGGAAGCAGCTGGGAAGCAAATAAGCCCACATGGAAGAATCACACCAGTCTGTGTGATCATGAGGTATTGATAGAATCAGGTATCAAAAGATCCAAAACAAACAACTGTCTTGATGCAAATGAGGAGATTTGGAGTAGAGACCCCAAACCCATCTGCAGACAATTTGTTATTTCCCCATATAAGGGTTATAAGGAAAGAATGATTCAATCAGCGTGCATTCTCGTAGTTCCTGAATGCTTCATTTACCTCACTACCCTAATCCAGTTCTACCTTACCAATCTGGCTAGACCAGAAAATACACATTGGTACAGATAAGAGCTCTTGTGTGAATTCACACATGGAAATCAGGAAAGATAAACCTCTTAGGAACAGAAGTGGAAGCAGTGATAGCATAAGGGTAGGGCATGATCAGGGAGAAGGAAGGGGGATAAAGGTGGAACCCAGGACAAAGTTGGCTATATAGCCTAACCCCCATCCCCTGCAGAAGAGAATGAATAACAGAAATGTGGGGAAAGGGACACAACAGATCTCTAGTTGATCAAGGATTAAGAGGGTGAGATCGTGGGGAAGAGAGGGGATAAAAGAGGATCTTATATAAAGGGTTCGAGTAGAAACTGTTCTGGAAATGATGATGGCAACATAAGTTCAAGTATACTTGATCGAACTGATGTGTGAAATGTTATAAAAACTGTAAGAGCCCCAATGAAGTAATGCAAAAAACAAACAATTATAAAAGTGGATTACTGCCATGACTAGCCTAGCCTATCAGGATTTGCTTGGATGTGCCCTTGATGGAATTTGTGATGGGAGGATCAGAATAGTCCTGTGTCTGATGAAACCCAGAAAGACTCAGTGCATGGATGAGTCTGTCAATGATTACGCTGAGCAAAGTCAGTCAATCACACAAAAAGAAAATATTCTATTGCTACTATGAGGTTTGGCACCCAGACAAAAGCAGGCATCTGTTTTCAGATCGTGTAATATTCTAAGCTGGACTCCTGAGCCACCAGGCTGTGTGTCTTCCTAATGCCCTCGAGCTTTGTTTCACCCTCTGAATTTTACATTGCAATCACTTCATCACAGGGGGACTCACCACAGTGGAGGGTGATGCTGGTGGTCAGTTTCTCAGGTTGTGAGGAAAGGGGGGAAATCAGTTCCTTCTGCATTGCATTGCTCTGTAGTCCTCTCAAATCCATCGACACTCCCACAAGGGTGTTCAGTGAACCTTAGTGGAAATTCAAGTCCAGAGATGGCTGTACAGAGGGGTACTGGGGTAGCTGTTCGTTGGCTCAGAGAGAATAACATCTCTTCTGTTAGTCTATCACTCAGGAGGGGCAACTTTCCTTTGGGAAATAAAAGCTTCATGTTACTTGTACAGACCTCCGGTGACCTGTGCATTATGCCCAGTATCGTGCTCTTGATCAGACACTTTTGACCTCATTTCTATCCAGTCTTTCAAGATCCGGGTTGCACACTCTAGAACAGGGGTCCTCAAACTATGGCTTGTGGGTCACATGTGGCCCGCCGAGAACATTTATCCAGCCCGCCAGGTGTTTTTGCAGCTTCTGCCTCTCCTGCTTTGCAGCGACTTGTCCCAGGCCACAGTGCGCATGAGTGGAATGTGCACCACTCTCTGACTCCCCTCCTCCTCTCGGTCTCGCGTGGGATCAGACATGTCACAAGCTTGTCTGTGCAGAGTCTGCTGCTACCTGAGGACCAAGGTAAGAACAAGTTAGGATTTTTTTAAGTTAGAAGGTATATATATATATATATATATATATATATATATATATAGAGAGAGAGAGAGAGAGAGAGAGAGAGATAGCAGATAATAGGGCCTCTGAAGTTAAGGAGGGCCTTTTTTCTCTGAATTTAGGTGGTCTTTTTTTTGCAGATAGGGGATGCCTTTTTTTGGTTAGGAGAGCCTTTTTTAAAAGTTGGTTAGTTGGTTGGGGGTGGATTCTGGGGGGGGGGGCTGTGTCACAGTGATAACACAAATAGCGCTCAGTGCTAATGCAAATTGTCAGTGCTCAGAGGTAATGATAATTGCAAATGCTCTGGGTTAATGCAAATGGTTGGTGCTCAGTGTTATTGCCTGGGGTCCCCAAACTGGTCATCTGCCTAGGGTCCCTTGGGAACTTAATTCGGTTCTGTAGACAGCTGAGAAGTAGGAAACCCAATTTAATTGAAAGCAAGTACATTTATAGTCTGATTGCTATTCAGTAGTGTAGGATGTTGTATGTTGTGTGCTGTGTAAGCCCCGGTTCACTCTGCTGTGGTCTCTGAGCAGTGTGAGTTCAGCCATATGCTTTTATGACTGAACTCACATGAGATTCAAAAGAAAGAAAGGTGCACATGCCTTCTTTTTTCCTACAGTGGAGTCTCGTTGCTTGGGTCTTCTCAGCCATGGGATCAGATTCCTGTGTGAGTTCACAGATTGCAGGGTGGTTTGCACAGGGTAGTGTGAATTGAAAAGGTGGTGGAGGAACCAGCTCTGTAATCCTACCAGTTTCCACACTGCACCAGTGTGAGCCTGAGGTAAAAGTGGAGTTCCACCAATATGGGCACTGGTGAGGCTGAAATGATGTGGACTGGCAAGGCCGCATTGATGGACACTAATCAGACTGCATTGATGGGCACTATTGATATTTTACTAATAGCAATTTGGAATCCCTAGGAAACAATGATATCAAGAAAGAAAAAAATTGACTCAGAGTGTAGCATATTCAAAGAACAGTAGGCTTATGGTTGCTTTTTCTTGCAGTAGAGGTTTCTTTTCTTATAGTATGGTTACTTTTCTTGCAGGAAAGAGTTGTGTGTTTGATATGCCAGAATATAGTGTCTGTGTTCAAAGAATACAATTTGCATCTGCACTATCAAACAGCATAAAGATGAATATGATTGTTTGATCAGAGAAATGGGAAAAGATAAAATATTAAAATTGAAAAATACATTGACAACTCAGCAAAATACTTTTGTGAAGCAGAAGCAGGTAAATATTTCACTGTGAGCAAGTTTTCCAGTTGCCAAGCTAATAGCATGCACTGGCAGACCATTTGTGGAGGGAGAATTTGCTAACGAATGTCTTCTTTCTGTTGCCAAAGAGATGTGTCCAGAGAAGGCTAATTTATTTAGTACAGAGATTCTGTTAGGACCTTTAATTATATGAAGGATTGAAGAAATGGGCAAGAATTTGCATTAGCATTTCCAAAACTCCACAAGAAAAAACGTTCCTATTTTTCCTTGGCACTCAAGGAAAGTTCTTTTCCTTGGCACTTGCTGTTCGTGATTCTGCACAACTTCTCTGTTTTATTCATGAGATGTATGACTATTTCAAAGTCACAGAAGAGTGTGCTGCACTGTAAAGCATCAAAGGAACAACTACAGGAGAGGATGCCTATGAAAAGGTTTGATAAACTGAAGGCGTTGGAGCTGGACTAGACTAAACTATCCAGTGTGACAACTGATGGGGCTCCTAGCATGGTGGGGGCTAAGAAAGGAGTAATTTCTCACATTATCCAAGGGATGGGAAAACATAAACATGCTCATCCAATAGCCATACACTGCCTCATCCACCAACAAGTGTTGTGTAGTAGATCACTGTAGTGGGACTCTGTTATGAAAATTGTGGTATCTTGTGCTAACTTCATTAGAGCTAATGCACTAAACCACAGACAATTTCAGGAATTTCTGTCTGAGCCAAAGGTTGTCTATGAGGATGTACTGTACCACACAGAAGTCCATTGGCTGAGTCGAAGGAGAGTTTTGAAACATTTCTATGACTTACTTCTACAGATTACAGCTTTTCAACTTTCAAAAAACAAAAAAGTACCACAGTTCAATGATACAGAATGGAAATGGTCTTCCTGAGAGATGTAACAGAGCTACTCAACAGTTTCAAGTTGCAACTTCAAGGAAAGGGGAAGCTCATCTGTGATATGCAATGAAGTAAAATTAGGCCTCCTCATCAAATACGTGGAGGAGGAAAATTTCTGCCATCTCCCCACATCTCAAAATCTGTTAGCGGAAAAGTTGGAAAGTCAGAAATCTGAACCCAACTCCAATGGCCTATATCCAATGGCCTATAAATCCATAACTTTGGAACAGTATTTGTCTGCCAGTCACACTACTATGTCAAACTAAAGTCCAAAAGTGTATATCAGCTTCTTTAATCTGCTACAATGTTAAGGTACAGTATGGTGGAGTCTCCAAATCAGATCCCCCCCCTTAAAAATGTGTGGATTCACTGGAAAAGTTGCAAATGGAGTTCCAATTTAGATTTAAAGAGATTCATCTTCATGAACAGGACATACAGCTTTTCCATAACCCATTTTCTGTTAACATTAAAAATGTGAATACAATTTACCAAATGTAACTGGGTGAACTGCAGACTTTTGACTCTCTGAAAGAACCGTTTAAGACAAGCAGTCTTCCTAATTTCTATGCATCTCTTCCCTCTGAGACATATCCTAATATCAGGACCTTTTCACTCCAAATGCAACCATCTTTGGCAGCACTTATGTCTATGAACAGACATCTTCCAGAATGATGACATCTCGAACCAACTCTAGACTAACTAATGCACACTTGCATCACTTGTTATAACTAGCAGTGACAAATATGCATTTGGACATTGACCATCTCATCAGCTAATAGCAGACCCATAGTTCTCATTGAAATACTGGTCAGTTTGTTGATCTAACGTTACTTGTTCTTCATTTTAAATATTGTATTTGTCCCCTTTTTGTTTTTAATTCAAAATAAGATATGTGCAGTGTGCATAGGAATTTGCTCATAGTTTTTTTAAAACTATAGTCCGGCCCTCCAATAGTCTGAGGGACAATGAATTGGTCCCCTGTTTGGGAGTCATGGAGAGGAGATGGTCCAGTCAAGGTGCAGTGAGGCAAAGATGAAGCATAAAACTTTCCTCTAGTTCCAGAAAGCTTCCTCCCCCAAACTATTATGGTTCCCATTCGACCTTGAAAATACAGCTGGACTGGAGAAGGTACACTGGCAATCCAGGGAATCCAGGGTGGATGAACCCCTTGAGGCCAGTGGTGAGAGTGGAGTTTCTGGATGGACAGAGGGAAGGTGGGGTGGAGAGAAGGAGCCAACTGCAGGGATCTACAGATTGCCTCCTATCTGGAGGACAGACATCTGGAGGAGTGGACAGAGGAAGAAGTCGGGCAGTGTAATATATGACAAAAGAATAATAATTTATAAAATAATGAGGACTGGGGGAGGGGGGAAAAGGATAGTGCGGGGAGGAGAAGGATGAGAAGCTGATATCAAGGTTCTGAGTGGAAAAGAAGATATATGGAGAAAGTTAATGAAAGCAGGCATGTGAAGTTGCTTGGCACAGTATATGTAACTATGTATTGTGAAAAGCGATTTATGAGCCCCCAATAAAATGATTAAAAAAACATTTGCAGAGCCCTGCTCTAGACAACTGGGACTTTAGATGTTATCCTTTCAAGGTGCACAACATCCATCATAGACCACACCAGAAGGATCTGATTTGGAGACTCCGTTAAGTGAACCAGACTTTACCTTAACACTGTAGCAGATTAAAGAAGCTGAAATACACTTTTGGACTTTAGTCTGACATACAATAATGTGACTAGCAGACAAGTACTGTTCCAAGGTTATGGATTTACAGACCATTGGACTTGGGTTCAGATTTCTGACTTTCAGGGTGTTCAATAAATGACAGTGTAAGGCTACTATATATTTGCTATGTTCATTCTCTGTTTGCCTTTTGTGACATGTCTTAATCCAGTAGGCATAGTTTTTCCTTTAAGAATGAGTGTTATTGAAAGTCCTGGCCTATCTTCAACACTTACTATTTGCATAAAGAGTGTCCACTCACTCAAGTTTTAATCTGTCCTTGTACTTTAGTCAACAATCCATATATTTTAACCTAAAAAGCTGTTCTATAGATGTATAGTTCCCTTTGCTAAATTAATGCTTCCATCAATAGAATTGCCATATGCCCCATGGAGAGGATTTGTAATGTTTTCCAATAAATGGATCATGTAGACAAGGGACATAAATAAACCATAGACAGATGAACAGATTTGAGCTTACTTAATAATGACCCTAATGTAAGAACAATTTGTTCTTCTGAAATATTTTTGAACATTTTTAACAAATCTAAAATTGGATTAATAAAAACTGATGACATCTTGTGATCTCTTTTGGCCAAGACAGTTATGATGATATTCAAGCACCCCCAGCTTGACCACTAGTATTCCTGAAAGTGAGATCAGGGATGTGGACATGATTGAGGTGTGGAGCTGGACAATGTTAAGTCAGGCATGTTTGGTAAATTCTAGAAAACAGAATCATACTTTGGCTAAGTCAATAAATATTCAAATATCTGAGAACCAAAGGGTTTGGGATGTTTTTAGTGCTCTATTTTAGGTACAACTGGATCACCAATGCTAAATGACAAGCACTGCTGTCGGAAAAATCACAGACACACAATTTTGAGTTGAAAGTGAATAGCTGGATTCTGAAAAGAAGTTTTATGTCAGTTTGTTTCACTTGTTTTCTTTTTCCTTTTACAATAGAGAGATCAGATTAAAATGTACTTCTAATTATGTCTATAAAGTCTCTTTCAATAAATACAAAATTAAAATTCTATTTGCTAAGAACACCTGTCATTATTTCCCTGTTCTCTTGATGGTACTTAAAATGATCTGAAGTTTACAATGGTAAGATGGTTTACTGGAAAACAATGATAGAGAATATGGAATGTGATTAACACTAAGGAATGTGAGTATTTCTCAATGAAAGGAAGTGAACTTGATTTTTTAAAACTTATTTACTATGCACTTTATCAATCCTAAAGAATGTTAGATATTTAAGTCATTACAAATAATGCTTTGGAAGAACTAACTCAGAGAAGAGAAAACATAAACTCTATCATTTAATTAATATCTTCTTGCTCCCTTTTATTGTTCTACTATTAACAAAAGAAGCACATGTTATCACTCTTTCCTATTTACATTATATCCAAACAATTGTAAATAATCTTATGAAAATGACCTCAAAATGATGACAATTATAAAGTAGTTAGCTAGATTCTCCCATTTTGTTAAATATGTTTTCAGTAATAGAAACTCTGCAAAGAATATTAGTTACACACACATTCATTTCACTCTTAAAAAGTGACTGAGTTAAGGATTGAATTGACCCAAAGATCAAACAGTTTGGCTATTTCAAGCAGAATTTTAGTTGAAAATGTAATTTATGTTATTGCAGTGGTCAAGAGGAAAACAAAAAGTGGAAAGAGAAATGATGATTGAGTTATGTGCAGAACGGACAATAGCCTGTTTTCTCTTTAACAACTGGCTTTATGATTAATTCCAGTTCTTACTCACTTGAAATTATTCCTCCCCTGAATTACTGGTCTATTTCCCCTATTCTTTTTCCTAAGACAGAAGTCTCTGAGTAGTATAAATGGTTAATACTTTAACCAGCTAACTGAAAGTTTGGAGGTTTTTTAATTTATTGAGTTCTCTATACAAAAAATGTTCTTGTCTACTTTCCCAAAAGTCACCCA
>PVJH01013089.1:0-61752 GCA_004026705.1 Nesogale talazaci | reverse complement strand
CAGTCGCTGTTCTGCGAATGTGGCTTGGAAGGCAGAACTGGGATAGTCTAACTTGGGATGTGGTCTTGATTCCGGCCCTGTCTTTTCAGTTCTGTTGGGATCTTGTGCGTGAAAGGCTTCCTCTGTGGGAGGGCATAGCTGGTTTTTTCCAAAAGCCTGATCATGGGTGTTGGGTCTCTGCCCTCCGGCCGGCTCACTTACCCCCCTCGCTGGGGGCCACATTGTGTCGGGTGGGGAGCCAAGCTTGCAGGGGAAGCTCCATGCCACAAGTTGCTCAGGGGCGAGGGTAAGACGTCTCAGGGGGTGGGGCGAAAGGCCCTGGTTTCAGAGGCAGAGAGGCCTGCACTCTGGCTCAGTCCTGCTACGTACAGGCTGTGCACCTGCAGAGAAGTCACTGGACCTCTCTGAGCCCTCTGGGCTCTCCCTATGGGATTGGGGATAATCTGGTCAAGAGGCCCCGAATGAGGTCAGGGACAGAAATGTGCGCTGTCCACTGCCCAGACAGAGAAGGGAGCGGGGGCTCTGGGGTCATGTGACTGCCATTCTGAGGGTCTGGCATCCCGCATCTCACAAGCGCCCCTTCCTGGTGCCCAGGGGCGATGCCTCTCATGTTTTGGTGACTGAAAAAGAAGTGTCTCTGCAGCTGCTAGTCGGGTTTTCACCACTGGTCACATTTCCTTTTTCGCTCAGGCTGTGAGGAAGTGAGAGGCTCCCTTGACAGCGCCCCTCTGCCAGTGTGGGACCCAGAGCTCTACTCCACCTCCCGGTCCTTCCACAGTGCCTCCCGTATTTTCTCAGCATCCTCAAGGGGCTCCGTATTTTAACTCCCCTCCCCCCTTCAAATCATCTCCCGGGAGTGAGGCAGGTTCCTGGAGGAATGGAGGAGGGCGAGCTGGGTTGGAGGGTCCGCTGGGATGGCCCTGCATGGAGCGCTTGGTGAATGTGATGGCATTCTCCCCCATACCCCTCTGGCTTGTTGGAACAGTGAGCCTCATTCTCCTGAACAAAAGCAGAGGCTCAGAGAGGCGGAGCCACTTTCCCAGGCCCACCCTGCAGCAGCGCCGGCTCTTCCCTGGCCACCCTGCCCGGGGCTGGCTGGCACCTGGATGGTCAAGGAGACATGGTCCCTCTCCTCCTGCACAAAGATGTGGTAGGAGCCGCTGACCACAGGCGGGTGGTCGTTGATGTCCAGCAAGTGGATCTCCAAGGTGGTGGAGCCCGACAGGTTCCCGCCGTCCCTGGCCTGCAGCGTGAGGACGTACTCGGCCTGCCTCTCTCGGTCCAGTAACGCGCTGTTCCTCACGGTCACCGTCCCTGTGTTGGCGTTCACCTCGAAGATGTTATCCCTGCACGGGGCCACCAGGATCACACGTAAAAACCCAGGGGAGGTTCAGAGGAGCCACCAAAGAGATTTGAGCCCAGCCCGTGCAGGTGCGCAACATATTTATACTGAAAGATGATTCGGGCTTTCTCTGAAATTCACAGGTGGTCTTTTATCTGCAACCCGAGCCTTGCGGTGAAGCAGAAAGACTTATGCCCTGCCTGCCCACCTGTCTGCCCACTGCCCTCCCACCCGGATGACTTACCTGTTCCCCTGGGTCAGGGCATAGGTGATGAGGCCGCCCTCCCCTGTGTCCGGGTCAGTGGCCTGGGAGGCAAAGAGATGACAGTGTGAAAGCAATGGCATTGTCAATCAGCGCTCCGATGATTGGGGACAGAGCTGTCCTGCTTCCTGACACAAGAGAGAATGCGCACAAGACACACACACACACACACACACACACACACACACACACACACACCCTGTATACACACTCACTCGGGCTTGGTGCTGTCTCAGAACTAGTGACTTTGCTGTTACGGAGGCTCAGGCCACGGTCCCCAGTCTAGCCCAGCTGTGGCCCACGTCACTCACGTGAACGCTGTCGGTGATGATAAAGCCATTGGCACTGTGCTCTGGCACATTGAAGACATACAGGGGCTTGGGGAATTCGGGCCTGTTGTCATTGATGTCTATGATGTGGATGGTCACCGTAGCAGTGGAAGAGTTCTGGCTGACCACGTCAGTGGCCACCACCTGCAGGCAGGCAAGAGGCAGCACCCTGGAAAGACCAGACTGCCCTGGTCTCCCCTCCCCAGAGCCCGAGCCGCTGGGTCCTCACCTGCACCACCATCACGCTCCACTTTTCATAGTCCACCAGCTCTGAGTCCCTCACCAGCACCTGAACGTCCGCGGAGCCTGCAGCCCGCTCGGGGGAGACACTGAAGGCTGCTGCTTGAGGACCTCTCAGGGAAAGCAGGAAGGTGCCATTGATGCCCTAGGAAGAAGGCTGTGTCAGTAGGGACCCCTCTGCCTGTAATGCAGCCACCTCCTCTCTCCCACCTTTGACCCCAGGCTCCTGCCTCAGGAAGCCCAGCCCGCTGATGAAGGCAGTGCTTTCAGAGGCTAACATGAGAAGGAAGGAGGCCCCAGGGGCCTGCCCTGGTCACCAATCCCAGGACTTGGGGCACTGGGTGTCCTAGAGCTGGGGTGGGTTGACAGAGACATGAACGTGCTCCGTTAAAGTATCACTCTCAGCCCTCCTCAGTGGGCTTTGGGCTGCAATCCCCAACGTCAGCAGTTCAAAGTCACCGGCCGCTCCTCAGGGGAGAGATGGGTCTTTCTATGGCCGTCAAGAGTTACAGTCTCAGAAGCTCATAGGGACGCCCCAGTCCCGTAGGGCTGCTGTGAGCCGGCATCGACTTGATGGTAGTGAGTTTTGGAATTCCCACCCACCACTCCTCATCTCCCAAATACCAACACCCGATACCATCCAACGCTCAACACCACCCCACGACCCAATACTCCTGTGGGGCAGTGACTTCCTTGAGATGGTTCTTCTGGCCATAGTCCGTGCACTCCCACCCAACCACTGACGGGGACCATGCAAGTGGGATGGATGGAATGCTAGCATCGGGAGCGGTTGCTTTTGCCACTCTGCTGGGTGTAACATGCAGGGGATCTCACTACCATCAAGAAAGCGGAGCCAGGAGTAGAGCACACTCCTTGGACCCAGAGATCCCTGCCGGCTGAACTTCTTGGCTCCAGGAGCTGGAGAGCGGAAACAGCAGAGGAGTTGCCGAGGAATGACAGGTGCAGAATCAAGAGCTGGAACAGGACAGGGAGCGGCATGCTTCACTGTCCTCAGAGACGAGAAGGCGAGTACTTTCAGGCAGAAGGTTTGCCATTGGAGTGATTTACCTCCAAGCACCCATGGTGGGGGTGGGGCATGGTGTGAGAGCTGAAGCTTAGGGTAGAGTGGAGTCTTCTTTGGGCAATTATTGGCAAGGATAAAGTAGCTTTGGAACACTTGCCTGAGCAGGGCAGAGGACAAATGGCCGTGAGGTTGAGGGACCAAGGACCAGAAAGAAGCTGCCTCTGTCAGGCACAACAGAGAAGAGGCACTCCTGACCAAAAGAATTGTATCCTGAGCCTTTGTCTCTTTCTTTTTTAATCATTTTATTGGGGCCTCGTACAACTCTTATCACAATCCATACACCCATCCATGGTGTCCAAGCACATTGGTACATTTGTTGCCCTCATCATTCTCAAATCATTTGCTTGCTACTTGAGCCCTTGGTATCAGCTCCTCATTTTCCCTCCCTCATGAACCCTTGAGAATTCATAAATTATTATTATTTTGTCATGTGATAAGCTGTCTGATGTTTCCTTTCACCCACTTCCCTGTGGTCCATACCCCAGGGAGGAGATTATATGTAGATCCTTATAATCAGTTCCCACTTTCTACCCCACCTTTCCTCCGCCCTCCTGGTATCATGACTCTCACCACAGTCCTGAAGGGATCATCTGTTCTGGATTCCCTGTGTTTACAGTTCCTATCTGTACCAGTGTACACCCTCGGGTCTAGCCAGATTTATAAGATAGAATTGAGATTGTGAGAGTGGGGGAAGAGGAAGTATTAAAGAACTACAGGAAAATTGTATGCTTCATCATTTCTACACTGCACCCTGATCGGTTTGTCTCCTCCCCAAGCTCCTTCTCTAAGGGGATGTCCCGTTACTTACTCCCCCTCATTTACGATGATATAATTTTTAGTTCTTTGATGCCTGATACCTGATCCCTTCAACACCTCGTGATCACACCGGCTGGTGTGCTTCTTCCACCTGGGCTTTGAGCTAGCTGGCTGCTTGTTTACTTTCAAGCCTTTAAGACCCCAGACGGTATCTCTTTTGAAAGCCGGTGTCCCGAGCGGTTCTCCTGAATTGTAACTCATCAATTTCCCTAATAAGCCCCATAATCATGAATCTTGCCTGTGCAAACAATCAAATCCAATAGAGAGTGGTGCAGGAGGGTCAGTCGCTGTCAGGTTGGTAAAATGGGTTGGCGTAGACCTAGCTGACCTCTGCCTCACAGGAATGGGCCTGCAGTTGATGTTGCGTTTGATACTCAGTCCATGGGTGAAGTTAGAGGATGTTAGCTATTGCCCCCATACCATCCCCTAAAACCACCCTCCACAACCCCAGCCACTCACCATCCAACACCACTCTCCATTCAACACCCCTATCTACCCAACATCACCTGTCTGTCACATGACACCAATCACCAATTCAGCATACCATTCACTCAAAACAAGTCACTGCCCAGGACCACAATGGGAAACTATAACCATAAAATTCTTAGAAGGAAGCACAGGGGCATGGCTGCAGGACTGAGTTATGAATGGTGGGTTATGCAAAAGCATGAACGGTGGAAGAGGAAAGAGATCTCATAAAACAGAAATGTTTTGTTCATCAAAGGACTTTGCCAACACTGTGAAAAGATAGCCTGACATGGGATACCACACTCAGAAGCTATACATCCAATAAGGATCTAGTGTAGAAAAATAGCTTTCTAACCTCTACAACTTAACAACAAAAAGATAAATGGCTCAATAAAAAAGGGCAAATGACTCTGGCGGCACTCTACCCAAAAGCTATCCAAAGGGACGCCAAGCACGAGGAAAGGCCTCAGCCTCACTTGCCATCACGTGCAATAATCAGCTGCCTTTGGGTTGATGCTGACTTCTAGTGAGGCTGGAGAAGGAGCCTTGGAAAAGGCTGCGGCCTTACCCTTGAGCACAGAACGAAGTGGAGGAAGAGGTGCTGTCGTAAAAGAGCTGAACAGGTGTCAACGGGAGTGCCCAAAGGGAACACTGTCCAGAGCCATTTATCATTCGATACGACCCAAATTATCCACCCTTCAACGTGAACCTCCACGCATCTGATGGGATTCATTTTTGGACACATTCAGAACTTCTAGCAGGTTTTCTGCAACATGAAGGGGAATTAGGTCAACACAGCATGCGTGCATTAACTATGATTGGGTACTTATCCAACTAGCTTATAAATTTTAAAAATAAAAATCAAGGTTGAATTTTTCCGCAAAAAATTAAAAAAAAGGAAGGGAACATGTAAGAGAAGCTTCCGGTGAGTCTCCCCGGAGCACGGAGCAGGATGTGTGCAGGATCGCTGCCATACGGAATGCGTTGGAAGGTGAATTACGACAGGGATAGCTAGGGGGACATCGGACACCGAGTCAGCTCATCTCCCTTTTGACCCATGTTAATGCTTTCTTTTCAACTGGTGTTTTTCTCTGTTCTATTTCGTTATTGCTGTTAGCTTTTGTGACTCTTTGCTTGGTATGTGTTTTGGTATATGAAATCCAGGATGGGGGCTGAGCTCCGGTGACGTAAGTGGTTGAGTGCGGGACTGAGGCCCGTGGGCTTGGCGGTTCAAAGCCAGCAGCGGCTCTCAGGAGCAGTCCTGGGAAGCGCCCACGACCACCAGAGGCAGTGATGCCCCCCCCAAAAAAAAACCCAAAAAAGGAAAAAAAGTAATGAAATCCAGGATGAATGAATCTATAGAGACAGCAACTGAATTCCTGGTTTCTGATAACAAGGAGTACAAGAAAAATGAAAACGTCCTAAAATTGATTGTGGTACTGATTGTACCTCTCTTCTAGACACCGAACCATTGAATTATATGATGTTCAGATTGTGTTCCAATAAAACTATTAACTCAACCTCCATTTAAAAGTACCTTCTGGGGTCTTAAAGGCTTGATGGTAAGCAAGCGGTCACCTAACACAGAAGCAACAAAGTCCATATGAAAGAAGCACACCAGCCTGAGTGACCACGAGGTATTGAAGGGATCAGATATCAGGAATCAGAGAACTAAAAATTATATCATTATAAATGAGGGGGAGTACAGATTGGGGACCCAAAGCCTATCTGTAGGTGAAGTGACATCCCCGTACAGTAGGGTGGTGGGGAGGAGATGAACCAGTCAGGGTACAGTGTAGCAATGATGAAATATACAACTTTCCTCTAGTTCTTCAATGCTTCCTCTCCCCCACACCCACTATCATGATCCCAATTCCACCTTAGAAATCCAGCTAGACCAGAGGATGTACAAGGGTACAGATAGGAACCGGAAACATGGGAAATCTAGGACAGATGATATCTTCAGGACCAGTGGTGAGAGTGGCAATATCAGGAAGGTGGTGTACAAAGGGAGAACCAATTATGAGGATCTACATATGACCTCCTCCGTGGGGTATGGATAACAGGGAAGTGAGTGAAGGGAGACATCAGACAGTGTACGATATGACAAAATAATACTAATTAATAAATTATCAAGGGTTCATAAGGAAGGGGGGAGCAGGTAGGGAGGGGAAATATGAGGAACTAACACCAGGGGCTTAAGTGGAAAGAAAATGTTTTGAGAATAATAGTGGCAACAAGTAAACAAATATGCTTTGCCTACAATAGATGGATGGATGGATTGTGATGGGAGTTATATGAGCCCCCAATAAAATGATTCAAAAAAATATACATAAAAAATCCAGTTATATCAACCTCTATTTAAAAGTACCTTCCAGTGTCTGGGGTCTTAAAGGATTGAAGGTAAACAAGCGGTCATCTAGCTCTGAGGCAACAAAGCCCACACAAAAGAAGCACGCCAGCCTGTGTGATCATGAGGTGTCAAAGGAATCAGGTATCAAGCATCAAAGAACAAAAAAATCACATCATTGTGAATGAGGGGGAGTACAGATTGGGGACCCAAAGTCCATCTGCAGGCAAGTGGACATTCTCTTACAGAAGGGTCACGGGAAGGAGATGAACCTGTCAGGCTGCCGTGTGGCAATGATGAAACATACAGTTTTTCTCTAGTTCTTAAATTCTCCCCCCGCCCCACTATCATGATCCCAATTCTACTTTACAAATCCAGCTAGACCAGAGAATGTACACTGGTACAGATAGGAACTGGATAATGGGGAATCCAGGACAGATGATCCCTTCAGGACCTGTGGTGAGATTGGCGATACCAGGAGGGCAGAGGGAAGGTGGATAGAAGGGGGGAACCAATTATGAGGATCTACATATGACATCCTCCCTGGGGTATGGGCAACAGGGAAGTGGGTGAAGGGAGACATCAGACAGTGCAATTTATGACAAAATAATAACATAAATTATCAAGGGTTCATGGGGGGGGGGGAAGAGCAGGAACAAGGGGAAAAAACGAGGAACTGATACCAAGGACTCAAGGAGAAAGCAAATGTTTTGAAAATGATGAGGACAACAAATGTATCAATGTGCTTGACACAATGGATGGATGGATGGATTGTGATAAGAGTTGTACGAGCCCCCAACAAAATGATTTCTTAAAAAAGTACCTTCCAACTTAGGCGTCAACAGTGCCCATCTCCAAAGCTCAACCTCACAGGCATCGAGCTGATTCCGACTCACAGTGACCCTCCAGGACAGGGTGGCACTGCCCCCTGTGGGTTTCCGAAACTGTTGCTCTTCTGGGAGCAGAAAGCCTTCTCTTTCTCTTGCCCAAATGCTCAACATTACCCCCCCTTCGCTGGCCACTCAACAGCATTCCACCCCCTGCACCACCCATCAACATACTCTGCTATGGCAAACCACTCAACGTCCCACTCAACATGGCCCATGCTTCTGTGCCAACCTCCACTTGAAATGCGATGCCACACAGATTTAGAGCTTCAGAAACCCCTGAGAATAGTTGGCTTGGCTTTAAGTTTTTGCTTTTTCTATTCTGCATTATCTAGACTCACTATACAGTAATGTCCCCAAACTCAACCCGACTCTCCTCACGGTCTGGACTCCTCCTGTACACAGTGCTGTCTACCAAGTCAACGTCTCTCTGGCCACCCAGAACTCCCCTTCATTCCCACCTTGGGTCCCTAAGCAGCGCATCATCATGCTGTCTCCACCCTGGGCTTCCTCACACCCCACGTCCTCTTCTCGAAATCAAGCTCTATTGCTTGTGGTCAACCACCCTCCCTCCCTCAGCCATTTCCTTCCCATCCCATGCTCACCACTGCCCACCGCCATGCTTCCCATGCCTACCTTGTCCGGATCGTAGGCCACCAGGGTGAGGTTCTCGATGGGGATGCGGGCGGAGGCGTGCTCATACACAAAGCCAGTGAAGTTGACTTGGGCCTCTTCGGGTGCGAAGGTGCAGTCCAGGAGGGTGCAGTTGAAAAACTCAGGTTTGTGGTCATTGACGTCCGTCACCCTCAGCGTGACCCAGATGCTCACCTTGGCTTCCTGCCCATAAATGTTGAGCTGTTTCTCGGTGGCCTAATGGCAGGGGGCAGAGAGAACCGGTGTTGAGGGAAAGCTGGGATCAAAGGTCAAGGGCTAGGAAGTGGGGGTCCAGCAGGGGCCACGAAGCCCGGACTCACCGTAACCTGCACCTGCACCTCCTCATCCTCCTTCAGCAGCTGCTCACGGTCTAGAGAACCACTGACTACGATGACCCCGTCGGGATGGATGGCAAACCAGCCGGGCCTTGTGGAGTCTGGTGAGGAAGCAGGCGGAGCGGCTGCCACCGTGGTGCTGACAGAACCCCACCCGACCCCTGCCCCAGTCTCAGGGGAGCCCCCGTGCTCACTGGAGATGCTGTAGGTCACCAGGTCGTTGATGCCTTTGTCTCGGTCCACGGCCTCCACCTTCAGCACCGAGGTTTCCTGTAAGGAGGCAAGGTCAGAGGCCAGAGTCCCTCCTCGCTCTCCACCACCCTCAACCAGACGCCGGCAGGCCCGTCTGCACACCTCGGGGGCGTTCTCAGGCACAGAACCCATGTACACCTCCCTGACAAACTGGGGGTCCAGGTCGGGCTCGTCAATCACCGCGATGGACATGATGACGGTGGGGGAGCACAGGATGGTCGAGTCGTCCGTGGCCGTTTCGTCTCCTGAGTCCTGAGGAGAGACACGGAGGCCCTTCTGTGACCCAGCCACGGCCCCTCATGCCCCGTGGGGCCCCTGCCGGCCACCCAACTCACACACGCCTTCAGCTCCAGCTGGTAGAAGGCGCTCTTGTTGTTGTAGCTGAGGCTGCCGTCGAGGAGGATGGAGCCGTTGGCCAGGATACTGAAGAGCTGCTGGTTGGCCGCAGTGTTCGGGATGACCTGGAGCAGAGCACCTTCAGGTCAGGCTCCCGGGGAAAGCATTGTTCCTGGGGACGCGGGTTCAAATCCCGTAGGACCCATTGCATCTGAGAGAGCTGGGTTCCAATCTCAGTTCTGCCACGGGCCTTCGCCAAGTCACCTCGCCTCTCTGCGCTTCTGGGACGTGAGGCTTAGGCCACCGGCTCCGCGGGTTGTAAAGTCTTCGTCGCAAATGACAGACACAGCTGGTGTGTACACAGCAAGGGGGGGCTCAATCAATGGGAGCTGTCACTAGCAAATCTGGCATCACGAGAGCTGGCCTCGGACAGCCCTTATTGTCTGTGTGACTTGGGACCAGACCTGAGTCTCTCAGAGCCTCTAAACTCAGATGTGCTCCTGCCTCTGGCGGTGTGCCACGAACCTTTATCCAGGGCCTCTAAGGGGGGGGGGGGGGGGGGGGAGGGGAGAAGGAGAATCAGGTTTCCAGTAGGAATCCTCAAAGGGCCAGAGGAAGGGTCCCCAGGAAGGCTTGAGAACAAGACCTGGCCCATCCTCACAGCATCCTGAGCTCAACTCCCAAGGGCCCAGGAGTTGTCTGGGGAGATGCTGCCCCCTGGTGGCTACCTGGAGAGGTCAGTGCACACTCACGCCTTGTCCTCCCTACATGTTCACACTCACCTTCTCGATGAAGTACACCACCAAGCCCCCAAGCCCTGTGTCCTTGTCAACAGCCAACACAGTGGTCACCACGGAGCCGACCGGCAGGGTCTGTGAAGAGGGATTTGTCACTGTGAGTATACATCCATCTCTGCTTTCTCGCAGGCTGCCTCCCTCTCTGAACCACCTGACTGGGGGGACCCCCAGTCCTGCCCTTTACCTGCCAGCTGGCTGGAGTTTCTGCAGGCAGAGGGGCCAGGTCCTCACCTTCTCTCCCCACACAGCCTCACCACCCACCTGGCTGGCTTCTGCTTTGCAAGGACCCAGTCAAGAGACCGTTCCAACCAAACTCATGGCGGGCCATGCTCTCCCCTGCTCAGACACCCTTGGGGGTTCTCCCTCTGGGACCACAGCAGTAGGCTTCAAACAGCCCCCTGCAGAGCTGGAAGGGCTGGTGTTTTTTTCCCTTTGCTGTGGGTTAGGGGTTGCGCTGCAACCCAGCCCAGCAGCTGCTGCGTGAGAGAAAGGGGAGGCCGCCTGTCGCTCCCGGGGAGATGGACAACCTCCGAAGCCCTCTCTCAGGTCACAGGGAGCTGGAGTCCATTGTCAGCAGTGGATTGGGGGCTACGGAGGTTGTGTCTTCAGAACCTGGCCCCGGGACTTCCACACGGCAGTCAAAGACTGCCTCACGCTCAGTCTTCAAACCCATCGGGGTGGGCTTCCCTTCTGTCCAGAATACAGTCTAGATAGTGTCCAGGGTCCCTCTGCCGTCAGGCCACTGCCCCTCTCTCCGGTTCCACGTGCACCACTCACTCCAACTTCCGACCACACGCTCCGCCCAGCTCAGAGCACTTCAAGCCCACGCTCCCCTCGAACACTACAAGCCCTGGCCCTTGCTGGTGCTCTGCCTGGAACATCTTTGTCTGGAGCTCTCCGGGGACTGTCCCTTCTTAGCATTCAGGTCTCAGCTCAGCGATCACCCACTCAGAGACCCTTCCCGGGACCTTCCGCCTCAAGCAGCCCCCACCCCCGCCACCATCCTCCACTTCTCTCCGTATTAACGGTCGCCCGCCACACAGCTCACAACTGCCGTCTGGTGTCCTCCTGCTGACGCTATGTCCTCTTTTAAAAAATCATTTTACTGGGGGCTCATACCATTGCAATCCGTGGCGTCAAGCACATTTGTACATGTGCTGCCGTCCTCATTCGCACGCAAACCCTTTTCTTTCAACTTGAGCCCTTAATTCCTTTTTTAATAATATAGATTTCATTGGGGGCTCTTACAGCTCTTATGACACTCAATATCATTTTTATTAAGCATGTTTGTACACACGTTGCCACATTCATTTCCAAACATTTTCTACTTGAGCCCCCGGCATAAGCTCCTCTTCTCCCCTTTCCTCTAGTTTTTTTCTTAATTCCAACTCCCCATATTTCCCCTCCCTCTTCCTCCTCCCCCACGAACCCCTAATAATTGACAAATTGTTATTACCTCTTCATATCATAGACTGTCCAATGTGTCACTTCATCCCACCCCATTGTCCATACCCCAGAGAGGAGGTCACAGGAGGATCCCTGAAATTAGTTCCCACTTTCTACTCCACCATCCCTGTACCCTCCCAGTATCACCACTCCCCCCACTAGTCCTGAGGGATCATCTATCTTAAATTCCCCATGTTTCTGACTCCAGTGTACACCCTCGGGTCTAAATGAATCTGTCTGGTAGAATCGGGATGATGATGGTGGGAGGAAGCATTTGAGAACCAGAGGAAAGTTGCACATTTCATTGCTACTACCCTGTACCTAGACTGTTGAGCCCTTAATTCTATGTCTTGCTGGGCAGCCTTGTTCCTCCCCAGAGATGAGTTACTGAAGGCCCTGGGCAGGGCTGTCCTGATCTCCATGTAGCCTCAGCATTGAGAGAGCGCTCGGTACACAGTCGGCGTAACATCTGAGCCCGTGGAATGACTGTCTGCACCTCGCTGGCCTAACGTGAAGCACCCACAGCTTGCACACCACGTGGCAGCTCGAGCACTGTGGGTAGGTTTGCTGTGGGCAACTTCCATGGTCCACACCCACCCCTGCTCCCTGTGAACTGGGACGGACCGTGAGGTAACCTAGCGACTGGTAGAATTTCAGAGGCCCGGATTGGTCCAAGGGTGGATCTGTGAGCCTAACTGGGCCAATGAAAGTCAGCCCTGCTGCTTTGATGGGCACCAGGGAGCAACGGGTGGCCTCTTTCCATTGAAGTTGCAAAAAAACGCATGGGACAGAAACGGAAAGCAGGTGGGGACACTTCATACCACAGGAGAGAACCACCCCCTCCCAGCCCCCCCCCCCCCCATTCACTCCCAGGACAGAGGCAACCAGGAATGCAGACTGAGGGGTAGAGAGGACCCTCTTCTCGAGGGCCTGGTTTGAGCCCCTGGATTCAGAGCCAGAGCTGAAGCCAACATCCCTTACATGGGAATACAAAGTCCTTGTTTGCTTGTTTACTTTCATAACCCCAACGCATTCTAATCTCCTACGACTGCTCGCCAAAGACTGCTGTAAAATTGTTCTTAGATCACCTCCTCCTCCGCCCCCCCGCCCCCTGGATTTTTTTTTCTGAAGCTACCCCATGATGACCATCTCAGGTCCTTTTCACACACACACACACACACACACACACACACACACACACACACAGGGAACTGAGAACTGGGAAGAGAGTGTATGCAGACAAATTCTCAATGCTCCTATTTAAAGAGCCTGGGAGGCTGAGACTCTGGTAAGAGAGAGGCCTACCTGCTTGTGAGTTAAAGATAGACCCCAGTCACCTTCTCCTAACTACAGGTTATTCCCCACCATGCCTGCCATTCCCCCCCGACCCCGCCCCCTGGGACATAATGACACCAATTGAAGATGCTGCAGGCAAACACATGGTTGCGAATCGATGCTTGAAGGTTGCCTGCCATCCAGAGCGATCTCACCACCCACCTCTCTGGCTCCAGTGTCTGTGGAGAAGGGGAGCCCGTACAGACCTTGCCCGATGTCTCCTTAATGTGCCTTCAACCACCCAACCCCCCCCCCCCCCCCCCCCCAAGGACCTATCCGGTTGTGGACGCTGGCCCCCGCCCCACCTTTAACTCCACCTGCGTTACCTCGCTGATGCTGATGGAGAAGGCCGTGTTCTCGAAGACTGGAGCGTTGTCGTTTCTGTCCTCCACGATCACGCTCATGGTCTTAGACACCTGCAGGTGAGAAAGTCCAGGGGCGTCTGGAAACTGTGTGTTCCTGAGAACTGGGGCAGGGGAGGGCGGCAGGGCCACTCGGGAGGCGGGAGGGCGGCACTGTGCAGTCCCTTGTCTCCTTTCCCACAGCGTCCGTGCGCCCTGCCTGTGCCTGCCTGGGCGCCCTGCGCCACCCGCCGCCCATTCGCAGTGACCGCCTGACGGCCCGCGCTGCACCGCGCGCCCAAACGAAGCTTCCGAGCGCACTCCTTTTCTCTGTTAGACCCACCGCGGTCTGCTCGCCCTTGGGAGCCCTAGCCAGACGTCAGGGCTACACAGAGTCGGGGGAGGGGCAACTCCTAAGTGGCAAAATCGCCCACAAAGAGTGAAAACACGCAGCGAAAAAGTACTGCTGCCTAGACCCCTGCTTCTGGAGCTTGCTCATGCAGTCCTCGTGGTGGGTCGACTCCCCACCATAAAGCCATTTTCGTCGCTACTTCATCGCTGTCATTTTGCTACTGTGATCAATCAGGCGACCCCTGGGAAAGGGTCGTTCGACCCCCAAAGGTGTCACGACCCACAGGTTGAGAAGCGCTGCCCTTGAGCCTGAGAAGGACATTTGCTTACAGTCTGAGAGCTGAAACCAGAAAGCAGATGGTGCCCTGGTCCCATGCATGCTGAGCGATCCCAATTTCCTGCTCCGTGGGGTTCGTCCGTGCCTCCTACGAGCCCCGTGGAGTGTGATTTGGGGGTAACAAACGAATTTCAGTTAAGTCGCGGGCAGAACCCAAGAGTAAGGGAGATCTGGAGCCAGCCACGCGTGAATCCGCCACCGCAGCGGGTGGCCCTCTTTCCCTCCGGCTTTCCAACAAGTTATTCCCATCCTGAGGCGATTTGCTTCGTGTCTGTTTTCCAGGGAGCGTGGGCCCTGCCCCCCACCTGACTGGTCCTCACCGGAGCAGAGCTGGGCACAGCCCCTGCGGCCGGCCGACAGACAGCGGCAGAAGCCAGGCAGTGAGATCCCTGCACGAGGAGAACCCGGCAGCTCTCTGTGGGCACAGGCCTGGCTAGATCACAGAGACCCGCATCGGCGATGGGTGGGAGGCTGCACGTGGGATCTGTGCCACAGCCGGCCATGTGGGCTTCTTTGCACGCCTTCTCCTGTAGAGGCATGCGTGAACCTACATGTCCGCCAGAGGTGTGGGCCTGCCAGGGGCGTGTGGACACCGGGGGGAGTGAGAACGCGCTGTCATGACGTGCCAGGGGAACATGGCTTTATCTGCTGTATTTGAAAGACTCCTAGAGAGAGTGAAGGGAAGAGGCACATATTGAAACTATGGAGTTAATGATGCCCCCCCGCCCCTCCCCCCAAAAAGTGTATTGAAATCCTAACCTCCAGGCTTGTGGGGGTCGAGGGAGCCTTTTGGAAACAGCATCTCTTTGCTATGTTCGTCAGATCACACTCGAGTAGGGGGGAGAGAAAACCACCAGCGGTACATAGAGACTGTGTGTGTGTGTGTGTGTGTGTGTGTGTGTGTGTGAGAGAGAGAGAGAACTGTGCTCCAAGGGACTTCTAGGGCTGATTAGTGGGGAAGTGGATTGCTGGCTGTTGCAGTCATGTGCTTATGTCAATTTCATGATTGAGATGTAGGGGTGGAGTCTAGTCCATTAATCTGGAGATAGCCATTGAGTAACCAATGAGACCTCTGTGTGGGCATGGCTTTCTCCTGAGACTTCTGGGAAATCTCGCGACATTTCCCTCTTGAAGATGAGAAGTTATCTCCCCAGCTGTTGCGAGTTAGTCTCAGACGATGAATCACGGACAAGACAAGATGGCAGTGTCCGAGGAGCTAAAGGAGCCAGAGGAGAAGCCACATGGCTTTGCCCTGATGGAATCAGACCTCTGAAGCTGGAGAAGCCACGTGGAGATCCCTACCAGTGCTGGGTTGCCTCTACCACCACTGGATGCTGTTGATGGACCCTGAGCCCTAGAAGCGAGGAGCCATGGGGAGACCCCTGCCAGCGCCGGGACTCTGCACCAACTGGCCTGTAGCTTCATGAGTCGGAAGGAGACTTTATAGACTGATATCGGGCATATGGGCTAATATCGGACTTAGGACTTTGAACTGGACTGGGTTGGGATGCTATTCCTCTTGTATATAAACCATACCCTTGTATCCATATGCGTGTCTATGAGTTTATTTCTCTAGTCTACCCAGACTAGTACACTGGCCTTTCTTCCAAAGCGAGAGCTCAGACTTTCGGATTAGTAACTGAGCCTTTCATCATCTGTACCACCCAGACACTCCCAACCTGAGTAGGGGGGCGGTTCTAAAGCAAACCCCCTTAGAATTAATTTACACAGCACTGTGTAAATATCTTATATGGTAGTTTTGCACACTCACGAGCACACATACACACACACACAGTGGATTGACATGGTGCTTGCATCGATGGGCCCAGGCATGGGAAAGAAGTGTGTGGATGTCGCAGGACCGTGCAGCATTTCAGTCTGTTGTCACAGGCCCCCATGGGTCAGGGCCCATTCGAAGGTACTTAATAACAGCAACAACAACAAAACACACACAAGCATCACCAAGGAACCAAGGGGCAACCAGGCTGCCAACAAAGAACGAATCCACACAAGCAGTCAAAGGAGCCCTTCCTCCAGACACGAGGAAACTAAGCTCTTCTCCAAGCCCCCCACGCGGGTGTTTGCGTCACAGCAGCTGTAGGGCGTGGAGACACAGGCGGCTTGGCCATGGGTCAGAGACAAGCATCCAGCCTCCGTGTCCAAGGTCATAAACCAGAAGACCAGACACAGTCCCAGAGGCCCGGTTTTCTCGTGGGAATTGGTCTCGAACTCGTCAGCTACAGGCATGGAAAGAGATTCCTTCACAGAAATGGTGGGGGGCGGGGGGCATGGGGCTTGGGTTTGCTGCATGAACATCGTAGGCAGGCATAATTCTGATAACCAGACGTTCATGTGGGGCCCCGGGCCTGTCTCTGTCTGCTTGAGGCGGGGCACAAGGTGGGGGTGGGGGCTCTCTCCTCCCTGGACTGCCCTCCCTCCCCCACCAGCTCCCTCACCAGTGGATTGTGGCTGTCCCTCACAGTGATGGTGACTTCAAAGTAGATCTCGGTCTGTGACAGGAGAGAGAGAAGGGCTGGAGTGGGCTGGAGCCCAAGCAGGGCACCCATCCCTGGTACTACCCCCACTCCCCACCCTCAGGCCTCCCCGTCCCCTTCCCAAGGGTACTGTCCTTTACCTCATAGTCCAGAGGACTGGCCAGTGTCACTTCTCCCGTGGTTTTGTTGACAGTGAAGAAGTAGGCTTTGGGACCAGTAATCCCATAGGTCAGTTCATCCCCATCCCGGTCCTCAGCCACCATCCAAAAGGCCACGGATCCTAAAGATGAAGAGAGTGTGCCCAGGGGCCATACTCAGTCCCCATCATACTGACCTGGTATGGGACAGGACGAGATGGGACAGGCCTGGCTTCTCTGCATGCATTGTCCCCGTGCCCTGGGCTCTGACCACTGTGGTGGTGGATGCCAGGTTTGCATGTTGTCATTCAATACCACGCAGAGGTCTTTAGACAACACCCCCCAGATTTCCTTCAAGGGGTGTGAGATACCTGGGCACGTGGTGTTAGGGCTGTTACCCTGACACTTCTTCCCCATTGCACTGGTTGGAATATTGCCCTGAAGTTGAGAGGAGATTTTGAGAGTTCGTTTATACCAGGACCACATGCATGCATACTAGTGGGGGAGGGGACCAACTGGGGTTCTTTTAGCGTAAGATATGCCGAGTATGCGCTTCCTTTTTGGTTTCCTGACTCTAGCTCTGTGCACATTTCGTCATCCGTATTTGACGCTGTCGTCTGCGGCCGTCCTTCGGCCTTTTCTGTTCTGTTCGGGGGCTTCTCTGTGTTTCACATGTGCTGGAGCTGCTCCAGGAGGAAGGGCAAGTTTCAGAGTCTCTTCTGACAAGCACTTGGATCGTCCCACTCTTTCCCGTCTTTTGAATAGCGTTTTGCTTTCTTCAGGTGTGACGTCCTGGTGTCCTTCCCACAGCTCGTCGGGTCCTTCCGTCCTTTGTGCCCAGCGTGTCGGATCTGTTCTTGAGTTGTCCTTGACCTCGAAGGCTGTCTTGTGGCTCTTGTGGACTCATTTGCATTTTCTTCAGCTTCCACCTAAACTTACATATGAGCCGTTGACGTTCTGTTCCACGGTCAGCCCCGGTCTGCTTTTTAGCTCCTGATAACGAGACGCCCCAGCAGCTCTGCCAACAGATGTGGTCAACTGAAGAAGTCTATGTGTATAGTCGCCTTGTGTCTTATTGAAAAAGGGTCTTTGCTATGATCAAGTTACTGGTCCTGAAAAATTCTATCATGCAATTTCTAGCTTCCTTTCTTTCTTTCTTTTTTCTTTTTTCTTTTTGTCTTTTTCTGGGGAGGGAGGGCATCACCAATTTCTAGCTTCCTTTTCTGTCATCAAGATCATATTTTCCAACTCCCACTCCTTCTTCTTTGTTTCCAACTTTTACATCCCAATCATTAGTAACCCCACCCCCAATCATTAATAATTATCGAAGCATCCTGATAGCTTGTTGGATCAATTTCAGACTGAAGACATTGTAGGATACTTAACTAGCTTTTGTGACTGGTGCATAAATTTGAGTAACGGTTGTATTGATTGACTTCCCTTGAATTCAGGTAGAGATAATCCTGTTGCAGACAGCATTGTTCTTCAAAAAAGACCTTGACCGTGACTTTGGTTATGAGGGCTAGAACCCCATTCTTGTGAGTTGTGTCATCCCTGGCATAGTAAACTATATGGTTTTCCGAGTCCATTTCGGCTCACTAATGCCTAGGATATGTCTTCGTGCTTTCCATTTCATTTTTGATGACTTTCCGGGACCCAAACTCCTTACATTTCAATTCCGATGATTGATTGATATTTCCAACTGTTTTTTCTCATTCTCGCTTGTGCCCGCAGCAAATGAAGGCCCCAAAGGCTTGGCCCCCACAGGTTTGACCCCTGTGACGTCATCATGGTCCATTGTATGTGGAGAAGGCAGCTTCTCCTCCTCAGTAAATCGTCAAATGCCTTCTGACCCAGGGGGCCATGTCTCTAGCACTCTGCCTAACCATGCTCTGCTTTCATTCACTGGGCCTTCAGTATCCGACCGTGATTTTGCTTTGATTCTTTGCATACGGTTGTCAGTGGGCTCATTTCTTTGACGTGGCCAGCCTATTCCTTCTTGGTAATCTGTTCTTAGTCACAAAGCTCTATGACAATCTGTCCACCCTGCTGGTATTTAAGATACTGGTGACACAGCTTCCAGCGTCCCGGCAACACACCAGCCGCCACAGCACGACCCATGGACAGAAGAGTGGCAGGACATGCTAGGCTAGACTCTCCCAAATCCAAGCACCATTGTTTCCCAGTCGCTTCCCATTCACAGCAACCCTGTCAGTCAAAGAACTGCCTCCTAGGCTTTCAAGACAGCAATTTTTGCAGACGTGGATGGCCGTATCTTCTTACTATGGAGCCATGGGTGTATTTGAGCCCCCACCCTTCAGGTTGGCAGCCACGCCCTTAGCCACTGCACCTCCAAAGAGTAGGGGGCTTTGGCAGAGCTTCAGGGATGTCTGGATGTGACCATTCAAAGCCTTTCCTTCACCCTGAGACATGCCTGGGGAGATCCAAGACCTCCTCTTTCTGTGTACGTTGGTTAGAGCGGGTCTGGGGCTGGTTGCCCAAGAGCCCCACTGTCTCACTGCATCCCCAGACTACAGCTAGGGACATTGCCACGGGAGGTGGAACATCCTCTTCACCCAGAGGTTCTGCACTCCCGGAGCCCTCTCTCATCAGCTGCCTCCTTTTGTGCTTTCTCCATGTGACCAAGAGGAATTCCTCAAAACCCCCACCATGCCTCCTAGCAAAGTAGAGATCACAGGTATCTAGGATCCATGATTGTTAAAGAGATCACAAAAGTGTTTGCTTTCTCTTTCAAATCAGAAGGACTCTTTGCTCAGGGATTGCGGAGTTTATACTGATAGTGGTGACATGACTTGGAAATGGAGGGTGAGACTGCTTGCGCAACTTGAAGACTATCATCCATGTCCCTGAATTATACTCTTAGGACCTGTTGAAATGGTCTGTATGTTGCAGATGAGAAAGACCATTTTTTACTTAGTTTTTTTCAAACATGGAGACACTTTGTCAGGAAGGGTCAAAATGCTTTCCCGGAACACCAAAGGTCAGGAGAGAAACAATTTGTGCCCCAGAACATGTGTCCCAACTTACTCTCTGCCATCAAGGGGATGCCAGCTCATGGTGACCCCACAGGACAGAGTCCACCTGCCCCTTTCAGTCTCCAAGACCATACCTCTTATTAAAATTATTTTTTATCGGAGGAGCCAATGCCATGGCGGGTCTCTGTCACAGAGAAGAAACTCTACAGGGAGTCAGTGCAGGGGCTCCGTGGGCGGACTGGTGGGGCACCAGCCTGTCATGGGTCCTGCAGGGAGAGCATCGCCGAGCACCACCTTGGGGCAGCCCAAAACAGATGATGGCCCTGTTGTCCTCTTCACAGTGTGAGTCACTGATGGCGATGGACGGGACTAAGTGAGGGTCGCTTGGCGGCCTGCAGCTGCCTTCAGCCCAAGCAGATTGTGTGGGTTCGATCCTTTCATTGCAGCTATCATGACCTCTGACCGCCCTCTCTGGCCCTGTTGCCTGCTCCTCCTCTTTAGGGATGCCACCTCCGGTCGCCATGCAGCCCAGGTAGGACCCCATGGAGCCCTCGGGGCCTGAGAGGCCAATGCTCCAGCCTGGTGAGGTAACTGAGAGGCCATAACACCTATAGGCAGCAGAAACTTAAGACTGTGGATCTTCATGATGGCAGAAAGCACTCTCTCGTGCTCTCTCTGTCTCTCTGTCTCTCTCTCAGCAAACTGATGACTGTGCAGAATACAGCCCATCTCACAACCCAGTGCGCCACCAGGGCTCCTGAGGACCTGTCTGGATATAAGCAATCTGTGCCTGGGAAGAATATGTCTAACCAGTCCGCTGATACCCCCACCTAGAGCCCCAAACCCACTCCCCACCCTCCTCCTGCAAGCTGTATGACCTTTAGATTTCAAAGGACTCTCAAGCTGGCACCAAATCCATCATGAGCCCCTTCACTTCCCTTTGTGCCCTAGGCATGAAACTAACGCCAGAGAGACAGTGTCGCTCCATCTCCCCGGGGCTACCCCTCTACTTTACCAAGCCTGATGTCCTTCCCCCGGAACTGGTCTCTCCTGACAACACGTCCAAGTACGTAAGAGCAAGTCTCTCCCTCCTCCCTTCCAAGGAGCAGTCTGGCCAAGGCAGTGTGTGCCCTTCCTGCTGTCCGAGGTGCTCTCCATCCTCGTCACCAGCGCCGGCGTCAAACGCTCGAACCTTCCTGGATCTTCCTCCCTCCATGTCCCACGTGCCCAGGCGTATGAGGAGACTGAGAAGACCCCGGCCCGGGTCAGGGGCACCTCAGTCCTCGAAGTAAGGTCCTTGCCTTCCAACACATTGAAAGAGGTCCTGTGCAGCCAGCTTCCCCGAAGCCATGCATGATTTCAGCTCATCACTGCTGCTTCCCTCAGCATTGAGGACGGATCCAAGCAAGAGGAAAGCCTTGACAACTTCCGTCTTTTCTCTGTGTATCTATCTGTCTCATTGTCACGTGCTGGTTCATTTGTGAGGACTCTGGTCTTCTTTACGAGGAGTTACAATCTCCCAAGTACTCCCAAGTACTAACCAGGCCCGACCCCGCTTAGCGTCCGAGATCAGAGGCGATCAGGCGCGTGCAGGGGGGTACGGCCGTCGACACAATGAGTTGTCATCTCCCCTGGAGGCCACAATCCTTGGTCTTCATCAGCAAGCGCTTCAAGTCCTCACTTTCAGGAGACGAGGTCGTGTGATCTGCATAGTGAAGGCTGTTGGTAAGCCTTCCTTCCGTCCTGATGCCTCCTGCTTCTTCATAGACGGCAGCTTCAGAGAAACGTAACTATGCAGCATGGTAGAGGTTTTTCCAAGATTCCATGAGGACTCCCACTAATTTTCTGAAGAAGTTCAATTTTCTGTTGAAGTCTACTACTTACATAAGCTTCTGCACTTGCTCACTGGCCCAGGGTGGTAAGACCTCCAAAGACAGGTTAGTTTTAAATATTGATAAAATGGCCACCGAGTGTTAGAAGACTGTCAGGTCAAAAAGTTGCTAGAGATTATCCCAAAGGCCTTACGTACCTCCACTACTTGATTGGACTAAAATCCACTCTTGTAAACAAGATAAAGATTAAAATGTCTATGGTCATCATACTTGGGTACTTCAGACATCTTTTGAACACTCTAGACTTACTTTAACAGTACCCGAGGCGTTAGAGCTCGGGTGCTATTTCCTAGCTGGTCTTCACCTGAGATTTCAGCCCGTGGGAGGTGGCATCCATCAACCTGGATGACAGCTGTCATGGTCTAGCTAACTGAATGATCCAACTTCCCCAGATTCTTGAAGTCAAGAATCTGAGAATGCTGAGCCCCGGTGGCGGAGTGGTTGTGCGAGGGACGGAGGCCCACTGGGATGGAGGTTCAATTCCAGCAGCGGCTCCACAGGAGCAAAGGCTGGGCCTCCTCCTCCCACCACCAGAGGGCAGTGATGCCTCCCCCCCCCAAAAAAAAATGGTTTCTGAACCCAAACCAAACTTTCTGCCATTGCTTCATTGTTGACTCAGAACAACTCCCAGAGGGTTTCTGAGACCGTAGCTGTTTACAAAAGCGGAAAGCCCAGCCTTTCTCCGATGGAATTGCTGGTGGGTTTCAACCGCTGACCACATGTTCCACTGCCCAGTGAGTAGCCGCTACTCCGACAGGGCTAGGACTAATCAATTCATAGCCCTTCAGTTGCAGCATTGACAATCTCTCAATCAAAAGAGAAATGCCGACTTACCAAGGGTACAGAGGCAGCATGGTTAAAAACACCCAGCCAGACATGAGTTACCATTTTGAATGTTCTCAAACCAAAAAAAAAAACAATGACATACTAAAGACCCAAAGCTCTGTCAGCTTATCAGTTCGACTCAGAGTGACCCTGTGGTGATTTCCTGAAGCTTTTTTACTCTTTATCGGAACAGACAGCTTCATCTTTCTCCCATAATTACCTGATGAATTTGAACCACCAACCTTGAGGTCGATGTGTTTGGAAGCCCCTGACCAAATAGTAGACTAGGTCTAAACATGCATTTCTTTATCTTTTCTTCTCTTTGCCTTTGTTATGGTCGTACCTCTTCTACTGCTTCCCTGGACTGAGCAGATGCTTTGGCTCTCCACTCTAACATGTTCAATGATTGGCTATGTGGTCAAGTCGGTCTGGTCCTCCCTGGTGGGTCTGCCCACTACAGAGTTTTGATTGGGTTGCCCTTGCTCTATGGATAAAAAGACATTACTACTAGAAATCATTATGACTAAAATTTCCATTAATAAACGGCCCCTTGAAATAAATTCTAAATTAACTTTTTAGCCTTAAGCACAACTCTTTCTGACTAAATAATGTCACCCATGAAGAGCTAGCTGAAGACTAGTCCAAACCTCCAAACGGTATTCTTCCCATGTCAACAGAGCAACAATGGCAGGTGGTGGCAGCTGTTTAATCCCCAAGCAGGGAGGCTAAATCAGGATGCCACCCTTCACAGGGACCCATCTAACCTCACTCCTATGAACAACTCAGCTTTTGCTCCACCCATTGAATGGTTTCCAATGTCTGAACAGACATGAGTTACATCATGAATGTCATTGATGGGTTCACCATGAAACTCAGGTATCTAATGACATCTTTGGGTAATGGGCAACCAACTTTGTCCTGCCTTTTGCCAAGTTAGATTATAAGATCCTTCCTGAGTCGGAGCTGAACTTAAGCACAAATATATATTTGGGGGAGGGGGCATCACCGCTCTCCGGTGGTGGGAGTAGGAGGCCCAGCCCCACTGCTGGAATTGAACCTCCGTCCCAGTGGGCCGCAGTCCCGCGCACAACAACTACACCACCGGGGCTCAGCCAAGCACAAATATTTTAACTGAACTCCCTTTCCCAGCAAAGGCAGGTATAATATTGTCTCTGTGGTCCCAGCCAGTGTTTCATTGGCTTGAACATTTAGCAGCAATAGTCACACCTCAGGTAGAACCTGAATGGCATATGTAGAAATATTAACCAAATAGAAACAGCTGCCCTCAACTCCCTGGCCTTCAAGAGATCAATGCTTGAATAGCAATGATGAGAAAAGCCGGACTTTTACTGCTGCCTAAGGGGGTATCTGTGTCATAGTAGCATCTTGCTGTGCCTATATTCTTGACAATAATGCTAATATTGCACCCCATGGTAATCATATGCAATGTGTCATGTCCTGCCTTAATGATTCTGCTTCTTCCTGCACTGGTAGTAAAAGTAATTGGCTTTCCGTTTAGATGGTGGATGGTGGGAAAAATTACTACTTTATCTTGGGATCCTTACAGCTCTGGTAATCTCTCTTGTTGCCAGTATAAAATGCTGTTTGGCTTTAGTGCAATGCAGTGCTCTACTTCAAAACCATTTAACCCTGCACGGAAAATCGGGTTAGTGTCACATGGATCTCTGACTATCTGCTTCGTATTCATGCCCCCTTGTCTCTGTGGGCATGACTCTTCGATCTCGATCACTCCGTCCCAACTGGGAAATCTTCCTTGAGCATGACCTTGCTTGTCAAGCCCATCCTCATAAAACCTATTTAGTCTGGAGATGTGGCCTATTCAACTGGCAAGGTCAAGTTAAAAAAAAAAAAGCCCAAATCCCTCAGGAAAACAAGGTGCTCACAGAAACAAGGCAGCTCCATTGTGGGTGCCCAGCAGTACTGAGCAGCGCCTGCCTGTCTTCCTTGATCAGAAGGGGGATGTGTGGTGACAGAAATTTTCAAACATGGCGGCACCCATCTTCAGAACAGGAATGCTTCCACAAACGGTTGGCAGCGCCCTCATATTATTCCTCAACAAAACTCCTTTTTCTTTCACACCTTTTCTGGCATTGACCATGGCACCCCCACCGAAAAAATGACATAAATGATGGGGGGGGGGGGTTCATTACAATTCAGCTTGAATTATCTGTATGACTTTAGTCTCCGGTTCAGAAACTTGCCCTTCACGTGCCTCTGTCATCAAGATGTCTTGTTTTTCTAACACTAGGCCACACTTGGGGGTGTGTAAATGAGATGGGAACCCGCATCACTGCAGGATCCGGGATGATGCCATCCATCATGCATGCACATGCAGAGCGGTTCCCACGGCGAAGGCACCCTGGACCTCAGCCTCACCCCGTGGGTGGAGATTCCTGAATGGGTGGAAGAGCCCCTGAGTAAAAGAAGGTGGCATGTCCCTGGGACAACGGAAGCCTCGATGTGCTAGGGCCTCTCCCAGAGCCTGCCTGATGTGTCTCTTCCCTTGTGTCTTTCCTGACCATCATACTGAGGACTGGTATGCATAGGGGCCCTGAGGCACAGCGGCTATGCCTTGGACGGCTGACTACAAGGTCAGCGGTTTGAAACGGAGAAAGACGGGCTTTGTACTCCCATATGAAACGGAGAAAGACAGGCTTTGTACTCCCATAAAGAGGTACGTGGTGGTCCCGACAGGCATACCCTGTCCTTAAGAGGTCAGTCAGGGTTGGAATCCACTTGGTGGCAGTGAGTTTGCGCTTTGGGACCTGTCTAGGTAATACTGTTCATGAGTTCTCTGAATTATTGTAGCTGCACAGCTCCCCAAACTATCAATTGCCCCTTACACACACCCAGCACCCCACAGCCCGTCATCCACGATAGTGTTTGTAGCCCGCCCAGTCCTGGAGTCCCAGTGCTCCTAGGAGGAGGTGCCTCCTGTTTGGGGAACCCCTGTTCTCAGGGGACCCCGGGAGCCCGAGGAGAGCTTCCATTGATCTGGCGCTGGGAGCACAGAATCTTCACCTGAAGAAATTGATGGCAGAACTCTCGTTTGAATTTTTTTTTTCTTACTCTCAAAACCAAGTATTCCCTTTAAAGGAATCCTGACTGCCAGACTGGCCAGCGGGGTTCCTGGCAAAAGGAAGGAGGAGACAATGGGAGGATTTCCTCGCAAGGTGCGCTTCCTTTATCCACAAATTCCAGCACAGAGGGAGGTGGAGGGCAGAGAGTGCACGTGGCCTTCATGGCCTTTATCAACAGTTTTCCAAAGGAGAGGAAACGGTGGAAGGGCACGGGCTGAGACAGGCAGACAGGCAGTGTATTGGCACGCCCCGCGCCCCAAATCTCCCAAGGCTTGATTTGGGTGTGCAGGCATCTTTCGAATGAGAAGCCAGTCAGCTGGGGGAAAGGCTGCCACGCACGCACGCACCTGGTGCGTTCCGTGCTCACCAACCCAGAAGGAAGCGTACGTCCATGCTGCCAGGAGGCGGGCCAGAGAGGATCTAAAAACTGATACAGGTATTCAGCACAGGACTTCATGTGAACATAAGCCAATGCAACATATGTACAGATATGCTTGATACATGTGATGTACGGATGATTTTAAAAGCTGTAAGAGCCCCCAATAAAATGATCTATTAACTTTTTTAAAAGAGTAAATCTCTTAAAACAATCTTTACAATAAAAAATAATAGCTCATGATGTGCAAAAAAATTGATTACTAATAGTTGATCTTCTATGGTTCTTCTTGACCTTCTCTTTGTAAGCCTCCTTGTGCTGAGCTTCTATGAGTCATTGGTTTTTGGCTTGTTAGTTTTTCTGGGGTCAAAATGGTTCCCTCATGTGCAGAGAGAATGAAGCTAACATTCAAAGTTTGGGGGATTTTGATTTTGACTAACAGTGAACTCTGCATAGTTCTGTGGAGGGTGGGGCAGGGAGAAAATGCCTGGTGGTGGGTAGCTGGGGTCAGAATAATGGAGAACAGGCATGTAAGTCATCTTTGCTGTTTATGAATTAGCCTTATGCTGTCTTCGCAGCTGGTCAGTCAGCAGGGGCGAATGTGCCTCCAGCGCTCTCCTGTCCTGAGCCTGAGGGGTTCCCAGTCATCCCTGTATTGATGGCTAAAGCCTGTTCCTGAGGGGTGTTTTCTCAGAAGGAGGTCCCGTGGAGGTGTGGTGGGCTGTGGGGGCTTGTCCACCACAAGGCCAGTGGTTCACAACGACCAGCAGTCCAGAGTGCACAGCATGTTTTGCCATGGACCCCCAGGGCTGCGATTCAAAACCAGAAATATGAGGTTTTCTATTACTCTCAACGGTTGACCTTTTAGAAACCCACAGGGGCAGTTCGAGTTTGTTTCTCTAGGGTCACGATGAGTCTGAATTGACGGCAGCAAGTTTATTTATTTTGGTTTGTTTGTTTTTAAGTTAACCAATCCCACTTGTGACACCAACCCAAAATTAACCAAACATCTGTATTAGAATTTCCTTGTTTCTTTTTTTTTTTTTGTGGGGGGGGGGGGCATCACTGCTCTCCGGTGGTGGGAGTAGGAGGCCCAGCCCCACTGCTGGAATTGAACCTCCGTCCCAGGGGGCTGCAGTCCCGCGCACAACCACTACGCCACCGAGGCTCAGCCCCGAATTTCCTTGTTTCATTAACTTCATCTGTGACAAAATTTTGGCTGACGTTATCCCTTTTCACATGCATAGGTTGGTGCCTCCCTGCCTCCGCCCGTGATGTCTATAGTTTTCCTTTTTCTGAATAAAGCGCCTTAGATGACATTTTCACAGACTGAGTGGGTTCTTTTCTACACCGACGAAGTCAGGCCTCCCTTAGAAAAGGTGAGGATTTCACCGCGGCCCCACCATCCCATACTGCAAAATAAATCTTCACCGGCGCAGAAAGCCCCTTCTTCCTCCCATGCAGAGACTGCCAGATTCAAACTGCAGTTAGCGGCCCAACGCCCCCCGCCCGCACCCCCCCCCCCCCCCCCCCCCCCCCCCCCCCCCCCCCCCCCCCGGCCTCCTTTGATAGCTATGACAGAGAAGACAGACGCAGAGACAGGGCCAGATCTCCGCATGCGAGTCCCGCTTCAGCTTCAAGAAGCACCCGAGGCCCTCATCAACAAGAAGCTGCAAGGAAGGCTAGAGGAAGCAGAGACAGAGCAGCGCTGCTGACGGCCGGGATTTGGGCTGCAGAGCTTTGAGACCGTTTCTGTGCTTTCAAGCCAGCCCGCCTGTGGTACTGAGTGACATCAGCCCTAGGAAATTAGCACAGGAAGGAGCTCAGGCTGCCGGAAGACCTCAGAGGGGGCTACAGAGGTTGAGCTGAGAGACTGAGGAGATGTAACTAGTGACATCATCAGGAAGCCCTCGTGGCAGAGCGGTAAGGAGTCAGGCTGCTGTTTGGAAGGTCAGCGGTTTGAAATCACCACTCTCTCTCAGAGAAAGGCGGGGTTTTCCACTCGCGTGATGGGTTGCAGTCTTGTGGCTGGTGGGTTCAAACCACTGGCTTAGATTGTGTGCCTCCAGGGTAGCGCCTTCCAAAGATGACCTGCTCACTGTCGAGCAGTTTGAATTCAAATATTGCCTCTGGTGATGTTAACAGTGCTCTGTAAGTAAAAGTTTCTGAGGGAAAAAAAGTCGCAGTCTCAGAAACCCACAGGGGCAGTTCTACCCTGTCTTATAAGGTGGCTATGGGTTGAAACAGACTCATGCCAGTTGAGTTTGGTGGGATTTTTTGTTGTTGTTGTTGTTTTTTAGTCACGTCATGGGATTAGTTCTCTTGTTTGGGGTCTCATGGACAATTAGTCAGTCAGCATAATAGAGCTCTTAGGGTGCATTTCTTACCTTTCAGTACAGTGAGCTTACGTGTAACTAGCTACGATACAACAGTCTTCATTTAGAACAAGAGAGAAAGAAGGAGCTGGAGTACAGGACTAATGATCTCCATGACCAGAAGCACTAGATGGTGCCCTGCTACCACGACTGGATGTGCTCTGATTGTGACTGTGATGGGCAAATCCTGATTTTTTAAAAAAGGATAAAAAATGTGAACCAGAAATTCAAATTCTTTTTTTTTTTTTTTTTTGGGGGGGGGGGGCATCACTGCTCTCGGTGGTGGGAGTAGGAGGCCCAGCCCCACTGCTGGAATTGAACCTCCGTCCCAGTGGGCCGCAGTCCCGCGCACAACCACTACGCCACCGGGGCTCAGCCCTCAAATTCTTAAAGAATCCAGACTTTCTGTACCTATTGAGGCTGGAGCTGCCCCTGAAACTGGGTCCCGAGTGGCCTTTCAGACCTTTGAAACTATCTGCTGAAGTGTCCTTTAACTATCACTATAGCCCCCCAAAGGAGTTTGTCACCCGTGACAATTGGGCCTAAATATATATATATATAGATAGAAAATATATGTTATAATATGCATATTTAGATGCATTTATTAAAATATGCATTTATTAAAATATTTATTAAAATAATATATTTATTATATCAATAAAATATAACATATTTATTCTATATCTAAATCTATGTTTAGATACATTTAGATGTGCATATATGTGCAAGTGTGTATAGCTATAAATAAAGTGTGTGCATATGCGTGTGTAAAGGGTGTATCAAAGGATCAATACTATTTTCAAAGCATTGATGGGAAACCTGAGGCGGGCAGGGAGATTCAGTTAAAGTAAATTAAACAACCAGAACAGGAACGAGGAGGAGGCTGTCACTGTGAGCACGCCGTCGCCTGTATCCACTCGCTACGTCTGGAGGCTGTGGAGTGGGACTGGACACTGGCGGGAAGGCACGTTAGTGGAAAGTAGAATTTGTCCGTGATGAATGCTTGGGAGAAGGTGTTTCTAGGCAAAACCTCGACGGGGCAGAATGGCTGCTCCTTGCCGCTTAGAGTAGAATGTGGGAGGGAAGAAATGGACTTTACACATACATAAAAATGAACTGCGAGAAAACGAAGTCAGAACTTCAAGATCTGGGGGATATTTTTGTTGTCTGAGTTAAGGTCATGTGTCCCAGAACCCTCACCGAGGAAGTGGAAGCTGCGTCTGCGGTGAAGGAGATTAAACCTGTGACTGAGGGACCCATCTAGCCAGTGCAGGAGCCATCCTCGGGAAAGGAATGGAGACTGTACAACACGAAGGAAAGCTGCCTGCCCTGTGGGATTCTGCTGGCAGGAAATGGGCCCACGGAGCCCTTGTTTGCTAACATCAGTTGTCCTCAGAGAACAGGAAAGCCTCCTTCCAGAACAGTCGAGAGACGCTGGAGAGGCCCTAGTAGGCTGGTCTGTCCCTGTTTCGGAGGGGGGAAAGACCATCTCCTCAGAGTGGCTAGGCCGTGGGCTGCCCGCTGCATGGTGGGCATTTGGGAAGCACCAGTTGCTCCCCGGCAGACAGGCTGCGCTTTCTGTTCCTGTAAGTGGTCACAATCTGGAACCCTCGGGGCATTGCTGGGGGTCTCCGTGGACGCCGGCGCAGTGAGTGAGGTTTCAAAGCATCAGATGGGCCCCCACCCTGCACCCGCTGGGATCCAGAGTTCCCAAGGGGATGAAGTCTGTGCCCAAATGTGAGGGGGTAGGGCTGCCGGGTCCAAGGGCCCAGAGACAGGGGGTGGGTCACCACTGAGGTGCACTAGAATGGAGCTACCTAAAGCTGGGGGAGCCGAGCTGCCATCCCAGTGGCCCGCCCCCGCCCCCACCCCCATGGAGTCCCAAAGTGGTCAGAAGGGTGGACACGCTCTGCTGGAGGTTCAAGCCTACCCCAAGGTGCCATGGAAGAAAGAAGACCCACCTGCTTCCAAACCAGGCGACCCTGGGAACCCTGGGAGCCCAGGTATGCTCTTCGACAGTTTGGGACGGGGGTCACTCTGAGTTGGTATCTAGTTTTTATAACAACTCCTTCATTGGGTTTCCACTGACAAGCTGGGAGTGAGGGACACCTCCCTATCCCACCCCGCCCCCCAACAGGGCACAAGATGGCACTCACCTACTGGCAGATTTTCAGGCAGCGTCACAGAGGTCATGTTGGACAGGAAACTTGGAGCTGTGTTGGCCGCCACTACAGGGAGATGGGTTACTGTGACATCCAGATCCCCTGCAGGGCCTGAACCTCTAGAGCCACTCCAGGGCCCACCCTCCACCCAGCGCACCCAGACACCCTTCAGCCCTCCTGGGGCCGCCCAGCACCAGAACGGGCCTCAGAAGCTGGGTGCTTCTTGAAGAGAAGTCACCCTCACAGAGAGAGGTCCCCAGCTCACTGCTGCTTTGGGGTGGGAGGTGGGAAACCACTCACCGGACACCATGAGGGCAGGAAGCAGGACGCAGGACAGCCATGGTGACGCCATCGCGTCTGGGGGTACCTAGGGGAAAATACTTCAGGGAGGGGTGCCGGTATCCAGGCCTTCCTCCCTTTGGCAGGCTCTCAGCTGACTGCACTGCCTCTGAGACCCGCTCCCCGCCCCCCCCACACACCAGCAGCAGCAGCGTTCCCCCAGGGCCAGGCAGGTCTGTCACCCACTCTTCATTCTCCAGTTTTCCATTTTCCAGGGGTGGGGGTAGACAGCTGAATCCAGTCCAGAGACCCAGCCTTGGGCTGAACCTGAACTTGACCCAGCATTTGGCTTCCACTGTGTGTCAGGCTAGATGCATCATTTTATTATTTCTACAACCTCGGGGTGACTCTTATCATCGATCCATTCTAGAAATGTGGAAACCAAGCCCTAAGAGATTAAAGGGCTTTCCTGAGATCACTTTGAGAACCTGTGGCAAGAAGGACCCCACTTTGCACACAGGTTTTTTTTGGTTTTTTTTGGTGGCATCACTGCCCTGGTGGGAGCAGGAAGCCCAGCCTTGCTCCTGGAGAGCTGCTGCTGGATTTGAATTGTCCACCCTGTGGACTGCAGTCCCGCACACAACCACTACGCCACCAGGGCTCAGCCTGCAGGGCTCTGGTCTTTTAAACTCCAGAACACACAGCTTCAACCACTGCAGTAAGAGTCCACACTAACAGCATCTTTCAGAATCAGGAGGCAGGGGAGGGACCGTGCTTTGGCCAGGATCATCAAGAAATCCATAGGTGAATGAAAGTCCCATGTCCTACTGACTGACTGCCGTGACAACCTTTCCCAAAGTGTATCCATGGAACCCCGGCCCTCTAAGGTGCCCCAAAGCAGAAGGGTTCCCTGGTATTTCAGACTGGGACTGGCTGCATACCCTGTGCCTTTTCCTGTCTTGGTAATTCAGAGCTGGGCAGGGGCTCTCAGAAAACCCAGCCTGGCATGGGCTTTTTGGTCATCTCACATTGCAAGGTGTCCTTCATTGAAGATAAGGGGACTTGGTTCACTGACACATAGATATGAAACCCCCAACCTTGTTATCCCCCTGAATAATTGATATAGATTGCAACGAAGAAAGGGACAGGGAGCATGGGTTCTCCAAATATTTTGTTTCTTGTCCTCTAGCAAGTTTTGTTTCTTTTTTTAAAAAAATTGGCTGAGCCCTGGTGGCGTAGTGGTTGTGTGTGGGACTGCGGCCTACTGGGATGGAGGTTCAATTCCAGCTCCACAGGAGCAAAGGCTGGGCCTCCTACTCCCACCACCAGAGGGCAGTGATGTTCCCAAAAAAAACCCAAAAATCTTTTTATCAGGAGCTCATACAACTCTTATCACAATCCATCCATCTATCCGTCCATTGTGTCAAGCACATTTGTACATTTGTTGCCATCATCATTTTCAAAACATTTTCTTTCTACTTGAGCCCTTGGTATCAGCTTCTCATTCCACCCCTCTCTCTCTCATAAACCCTTGATAATGTATGCATTTTTTCATAACTTCCCCTGACCCATGTCTCCCTTAATTCACTTTTCTGTTGTCCATCCCCCTGAGAGGGGTTACAGATAGATCATTGTGACTGGTTTCCCTTGTCTCTCATCTTCCCACCACCCTCCTGGTATGGCCACTCTCAATACTGGTCCTGAGGGGTTTATCTGTCCTGGATTTTATCTGAACCCATGAACATCCTCTGGTCTAGCCTAATTTGTAAGGTAGAATTGGGGTCATGATAGTGGTGGGGAGGAAGTGTTAAAGAACTAGAGGGGGCTGAGCCCCGGTGACTCAGTGGATGAGTGCGGGACTGTGACCCACTGGGTTGGTGGTTCAAATCCAGCAGCAGCTCTCCAGGAGCAAGGCTGGGCCTCCCACTCCCACCAGGGGGCAGTGATGCCCCCCCAAAACCAAACAGAAACAAAACAAAAAAAGTTTTTTTTGGTTTTTTTGTTTTGTTTTGTTTTTTGGGGGGGGCCATCACTGCCCTCAGGTGGTGGGAGTAGGAGGCCCAGTCTTTGCTCTGTGGAGCTGGAATTGAACCTCCATCCCAGTGGGCTGCAGTCCCGCGCACAACCACTCCACCACCGGGGCTCAGCCCAAAAAGTTTTTAAATACTATGGGACATTGCTAAATTGTTAAATAGCAGGACGTTTGGTCACTTTAACCTATACCCCTGTTGTTATATATTAATATATTTACAAATGTGCATGTCTACATTTTTTTTAAAGTGGTCTCCAAATTGCTGTTTATTAGACTATTGCAAACAATTGATGTGTACATCAGGAAATACAAGTAAAAAAGGAGTATTCTTAATGGAAACAAATTAATACATAGGAAAAAAATATCCTTTATAACATTTAGAATTACAATAAATGTCAATACTTCTTAGTTATCACAAAATTTAATCACAATCATTGTAAAATAAAGATTATTGGAAGACATAGGTAAAGGACATTTTTTTAAGTTTATTTATTTTTTTAATTAAAAAATCATTTTATTAGGGGCTCGTACATCATTTTTCCAATATATAAATAAGCGTACAGGGACATGCCTATATTTGTACCTCTATAAACGTCCTTTGCCTCAGGGTTCTTTCCTCTATTTCCTTTTACTTTCCTCCTGTCCCACTAACATATTCAACCTTCATTCCTGGATCCGGTCTGATAGAATTATTACCAAGTTGGTGGTGGTGGTTACTGTTGAGTCAACTCCGACTTACAGTGACCTTTTTTTTGTGTGTGGGGGGGCATCACCGACCTCAGGTGGTGGGAGTAGGAGGCCCAGCCTTTGCTCCGTGGAGCTGGAATCGAACCTCCATCCCAGTGGGCTGCAGTCCCGCGCACAACCACTGCGCCACCGGGGCTCAGCCCAACAGTGACCCTTTGTATCATCAACTTAAAGATGTCCTGTGACATCTTCGTGACCATTGACATGTTTGAGGGCATTGGTGCTGATGTTGTGTCCGTCCATGTCATGGAGGGGCTCCTTCATGCCGCACTTTTTTTTTTTTGGGGGGGGGGTGGGCATCACTGCTCTCCGGTGGTGGAAGTAGGAGGCCCAGCCCCACTGCTGGAATTGAACCTCTGTCCCAGTGGGCCGCAGTCCCGCACACAACCACTACGCCACTGGGGCTCAGCCCATGCCGCACTTAACAGTCATGAAGTTCTTTTCCAGTGGCTGGTCATTTCTGGTCCTGTGTCCAGAGTAAGCCAGTCCAAGTCTCAAAATTGTTCCTTCTAAGAAGAAGTCTAGCTCTGCTATTTCTAAGACTGAGTTCCCTTTCCTACTGAAACACTGGAGAGAATATTCGCCTCTATCATTAATCAAACACTTCAATTATTTTCTGTCCTCCTTTCTCATCCAACTTTTGCACACATGAGGTGACTAAAACAGCTGGAGTTTGAGTCAGATGCACCTTAGTTATCAAATTCCATGTCTGCTTTTCAAAACTGTAAGGAGGTCTTTACGCTGCAGATTTGTCCAATGCAATCTGCTCTTTGGTTTCCTGACTCTGCTTCCACAGAGTGTGAAAAACACTTTCTTGGCCAATTTCAACTAGGTGGAAAGCCCCTCTTCCCCCCAGAAGAATTTACTTCAGAGAGAAGCTACAGCTCAGGGAGAGGGACAGGTCTGATCAGAGTGGACAGGAGCAAATGAAGGGGGAGGGGAGAGGGTGGAGCACATCCTGGCCCAAGGACGATATCCCTGCTCAGAGCAGCCAATGCACAGAGAAGACCATAGGGCCAACCCCACTATGAGACATGACGTCCCTCACTGACCCATAAAACTACAGGAGACCCCACTGGAGACACAATACAGCAACTGTGCCCAATCTGACCCCACCACACCAGGGCAGAACACCAAGGGGAGCAGAGCAATGAAGCCCCCTGGGAATAAGAAAAGTAGACTCGAGACCAGGGCATGGCACCCTATCAGACTCAACTGGAAAACACTCCTCAAAGTCAACACAAGGTCTATAAGTAGACCTCGAACTATTTATAGGCTTTTTTTTTTGAGGGGGTCCTTTTGTTTTGTGTTGTTCTTTTGTTGCTTTGTTTTGCTCTGCCTTGTTTTTGTGTATATTATTATCTGCATGTATATCTAGATAAGATAGGCAGGATAAACAATCTGGAGGAGAAAACAACTGACTGATGGTTCCAGAGGGTCATGGAGAGGGGGGAGGTAGGGGGAGGGAAGTGATGCCAACAAATCCAGGCACCAGGGAACAACAAGTGTTCTAAAACCAATGGCAAGAAGGGTGTAAGAGGCCTGGTAAGGCTCTGTCAAGGGCAGTGTAACCAAGAGGAATTACTGAAACCCAAATGAAGGCTGAACATGATGGTGAGACAAGAGGAAAGTACAAGGAAGTAGAGGAACGAACTAGGAGGCAAAGGGCATTTATAGAAATCTAAATATAGGCATGTGCATATGTAAATATACGTATATATGATGATGGGGAAATATGTACATATATTTATAGGCTTAGTATTAAGGTATCAGATGGACATTGGGCCTCTACTCAAGTACTCCCTCAAGGCAAGAACATTTCATTCTAATAACCTGGCATTCTGCGATGCTCACCTTCCCCACACAATTGCTGAAGACAAAGTGGGTGCATAAGCAAATGTAGTAAAGAAAGCTGATGGTGCCTGGCTATTAAAAGACAGAGCATCTGAGGTCTTAAAAGCTTGAGGTTAAATAAACAGTCATCTAGCAGGAAAGCAACAAATCCCAGATGGAAGAAGTACACCGGCGATCACAAGTTGTCATGGGGACCACCTATCAGGCATCAAAAGATTCAAAACAACCATATCGATGCTAGCAAAGGAGGCTGGAGTGGAGATCCAAACCCCATCTGTAAGCAACTGGACATCCCCTCACAGAAGGGTCACTCGGAAGGGACAGGCCGGCCAGGGTGCAGTAGAGCACTGACAAAATACACAATATCCCTCTAGTTCTTTAATGCTTCCTTCCCCCTCCCCCAACTATCACGACCCCCCATTCGACCTTACAAATCTGACTAGATGGAGCATGTACGTTGGCGCAGCTAAGAGCTGGAAACACAGGGAATCCAGGACAGGTAAGCCCCTCCGGAGCAGTAATGGGAGTAGCGCTGCGTGAGAATAGGAGGAAGGTGGGGAAGAAGGGGAGCAAGGGGGAACCGATCACAATGGTCGGTGTGTGACCGCCCATCCCACCCCACCCATGGGGATGAACAACAGAAGCGTGGGTGAAGGGAGGCAGCGGTCAATGTAAGATATGAAAACTAATCATTTACAATGCATCAAGGGTTCATGAGGATGGGGGAGGGATGGGAAAATGAGGAGCCGATACCAGGGAGGGACTCAAATAGAAAGAAAATGTTTTGACCATGATGATGGCAACATATGTCCAAATGTACTTGATACCATTGATGCATGGATTGTGATAAGAGCTGCAAGACCCCCAATAAAGTGATTTATTTAAAATAAAAAGACAAAATATGCCGGGTACAACAGATGTATGGAATGTTATGAGCTGTAAGTGCCCAGTTAAATGATTAAAAAAAAAAAAAAAGACAGATAGCAACTAATTTTTTTCTGCAAAGGGACAGACCGGTTTTAGTCTTGTGGACAACAGAGTCTCTTTACAAACAACTCAACCAGGGCTGAGCCCCGGTGGCGTAGTGGTTGTGCGCGGGACTGCGGCCCACTGGGACAGAGGTTCAATCCCAGCAATGGGGCTGGGCCTCCTACTCCCACCACCAGAGAGCAGTGATGCCCCCCAAAAAAACAAACAAAAAACAACTCAACCTGGGCTGAGTGGTTGTGTAGTATGGGACTGCGGCCCACTGGGTTGGCGGTTCAAATCCAGCAGCAGCTCTCCAGGAGCAAGACTGGGCTTCCCACTGCCACCAGTGGGCAGTGATGCCCACAAAAAATAAACAAAAAAAAAACCATAAAAACAACTCAACCCATAGACATTAAAAAATGACTCAACCCTAGACAATGTGGACATGAGCAGGTGTGGCTGTGTGCCAATACAACTATTTATGGATTCACATGACTCTGCACCCATCACCCGTGACCTTCCTGCCTCCCATTTCCCCACTCTGTGTCCCAGGCCTGCCACTAGGTGAACAGGAAGAGAGTCCTGGCTTGTATCCCATCTGTGGACTTAAGTTAGACTGGGCTGCGATGCCCTCTTTTGACATAAGATTACGTGTTGCTGTCATGCTCTTTTTAATACATATCTGAGTATCACTGGATTTGTTTCTCTAGACAAGCCAGGCTGACACACCAAGTGAAAGAATCCCAACTTAAAAGGACAGATATTGTACGATCCCACTGAAACGAAATATCAGAAGCCAAAGTTCCTTAGTCGTTTGCGGGGACTGGGGAGTGGAGGGACCCTGGGTGGCTGGGCGTGGGGGAAGGAGAAAGACACTCACTGATAATGCTCTTGGAGATTTTCGATGTTGTGCTAAGAAAATGCATTAACTTTCCAAAAGTCAATTAAATTTCCGAACAAAGGCAGCCAACAAACATAGGAAGACATTCTAATATCGTCTCGTTCCAGCATGGCTCTCAAAGTGAAAAGTCAAGACAGAGAACAAGTGCTGTGAGAGCATGGAGAGGTCAGAATCCTCCTACACTGGTGGCAGGGTTGCAATCTGGTGCACTCACTGTGAGGCAAAGGTACCACCTCTCCTCAAATAGTTAGAACAGAAATGCTGCACGACCCGGCAATCCCTCTACCCTGCGTAAAGGTCTAGAGATATCAGAGCTTCCAGGATCTTATGAATCGATACGTGCCCACCTAGTTCATCACCACTTTGTTGTTCACACTAACAAAAAGGTGGAAACAATCCAAATATCTATCAGGGGAAGAACAGATAAACAAGGTAGGGTACACATACACACTGCCATGCTGCAGCAACATTCTGGACTACGGATGACAATGTGAAATGGCTCCTAACATGAAGGCACCTGGAAGGCATTATGCTGAATTGAATTAGTTGATCATGAAAAGTCAAATGCTGAATGGCTATTGTAAAAAGTCAAGAAAAAGCTTTCCCACTAAAAGAAACCTTTCAAGATGAAATGTCAAGTGGAAAGGGGAGGGAAGATAAATGACTGCCTAGAAGACAGACACATGCTAACATGAATGAGAGGGAAAGTAAATACAATAAGAAGTAAGTCAACAAAAAATGATGGAGGTGAGGAAAGATGGAGAGGGATGGATGGATGGATGGATGGACGGATGGATGGATAGATGGATGGATGAGAGAAGTAAATTCTCTTATATAACAATCCTGCTACAGTGCTGACCTAGGAATAGATGCTTGGATAGATACAGAGGTTGAACAGGTGGAGAGGGAGAGGGGGAGTATATGCACAGAGAGACACAGCTTTCACAGGATGGTTCTCTATGCATACTTGCCTTCACTGCAAAAATATCTATAAATGTTGTAGAGCACACGATGGGGGGATTATGGAAACTACTTAAACACAACCAACTCCCATGAAGAAATGAGTTGCTGGGCCTGAGGGCTTAAGATCATGGTATAGGGAGACGCTAAGGTCGATTGGCCTAACATAGACCAAAAAGACAATATTCTCTATCCTACTGTGGTCGATAGTGACTGGGATCTTATAAATTCATGAGTAGCCATCTACAGTGCAATTTTTGATCTTTCCCTGTCTGAAGAAAAAGAAGAGGGATGAAAATGCATAGAACCAGTTAGTCCAATGGACCAAGGAACCACATGAGTATCAGTCTCCATGGCCAGGAGACCACAAGAACTAGATGGTGCCTGGTCACCACTACCAACTGCTCTGAAAGGGATCAGCTTAGAAGGTCTGGGTAGACTAGGAGTAAAGCTTGGAACAGAGCTCAAACTCAAGAAAAAGACCAGGTGTCCTGGTCGGATGAACACTGCTTGAACCTCTGAGACTCTGGCCCTCAGTCACACTTCAGTCTGGGCCTGAACTCAACCTCGAGGCTCAATGTTCAGCCAAACCATAGGACTGTAGGGGGACTGTAATATTCATGACATACACCCCTTAGAATAATCAATCACTCGAGGTCAGAAGGACAGCATTTACCTAGAACCGGGGTCAGCAAACTCTTGAAACCAAAGAGCCAATTCTGTCCCTCCTTACAACTTTAAAATCAAGCGTCTTAAATATATTTTCCCAAACAAATGAAATCATCACGGTCTGAAATAATAACCTCCAAATGTTTTCAATGTTCCTTCAGAGCCACACGTTCATACTGAAAGAGGTTCACGAGCCACAGTTTGTCAACCACGGACCTGGACCAAAATTCAGAGAGATTAGGGTCAAGGGGAGGAAGGGAGATAGAAAAGAAAGGGAGAAGTGAGGTAAGTGGTGCTACATGGAGAGATTTCCCGTCAATGAGATGAAACAGGTATATGGCTCCTTAAATGCAAAACGATTCTGCTCTGTAAACCTCCACCTAATTCACAATAAAACGTCAAGGGCAAAAACTATTTCAAAACTTTAAAGCAAAGGGATACAGTTGCTGCCAAGCCGGCTCACTGGGTTCTGCCCCTCCCATCTCTAACTCCTGCCCTAGCACATCGAAGCAGGAGGTCATTGATTTTCCCATTGTTTTAAAGCCAGCAAAGGGTTCTGGCTCTAATGCCAAGGAAAAATCAGTGAAAATGACTTAGGTCCATGGGAAACCCTACAAGATGGAGAACTCCAAAGGGTCAGGTGTGTGAGACCTGAGACAGAGAGAGAAAGAAAGGGTTGGATGGAAGAACAGATGGCTAAGAATGGATGGATGGATGGATGGATGGATGGATGGATGGATGGATGGATGGGTAGGTGGGTAGAGAGAGAATTGGATCCTGGCCCTAAAACAATGTCAAAACCTTCAAGTCTCTCCTTCCCCAAATCAAAACCCCTCTTGAGTCCCCATCTAGGGAAACTCCCACTTGCCCAAGCCATTCTTTTCCTGAGTGTCCCAAATCCAATTCGTGTCCTCTCTTAAATCCTCTCCAATATGCCTGCGTCTGTCTATCCACCCTCATTGAGGTCACCTTCCTTTCTCCCTCGCCTCATGGAAATCAACCTCCTCAAAGTCTTCCTCCTTTCTCTTGGATTTAGTCTGCTCAGCAAAAAGGACCCTTCCCACATAATCGCATGACTTCCTCCCTTTTCTCAAAACCCTTCAGTGGCTCCACATTCCCAAAGACCATTGCTGACCGACCCTGTCTCCCTCTCCACTTCATCCCTAACCACTCTCCACCCCACCGCCCCTCTCTCGCATCGTGCTTAACCAGACTCACTCTGCCCTCTCTCATGGCTGGACCTTTGCCTATGCAGTTCCCTCTTCCTCAAATGCCCTTCCTTACCTTCATACCTAGTGAACCTAAAATTAAATAAAACACAGCTCCACGGTCATCTTCTGATTGAATTCCCTGCAATACCCACATTGGAGGACGTGACTTTCTCTTCCCGCCGTGTTAGAAAGAAAGGCTGTCAGGTTGGGCTGCTAACCTCAAGACTGGCAGTTCAAATCCATCAGCCAGCTCATGGGAGAAAGATGAGGCTGGCTACTCACATACAGATATACAACCTGGGAAACCCTGTGGGCTGTGACCCCTCTGGGGGTCAAAAAGCCCTTTCACAGGGGTCACCCAATCCATAACTGTAACAAAATGACAGTGATGAAGAAGCAATGAAAGTAAGGTTATGGTTGGAGGAGGTCAGCACAAGATGAGGAACTGTATGACAGGGTCATGGCAGAAGGAAGGTGGAGATCCACTGCTGACATGGTTACTGTCAGTCAGAATCGATTCAGTGCCCGTGGGTTAGGGACCAACTTCATAGGCTCCTGCTCAGATTTCCAGCCTAACCTCCGCGGCGCTCAGAACCCACTATCTCGGTAGAGTAGCTTCTTTCACCAGTAGCTTTCAGAAGCTACGTGAGGTCAAGGTCCAGGCCTGATTCTTCTCTGTGACCCCAGGACCAAGAGCAGGTGCGGTTTTCTGAAACCAATGAATGAGTCAGTCAATGACTGTCACCCCAGTGGCTTAACTAAGGGTGGGGCAGAGTGCTGGGGTGCACTTCTAGTGTCATCTTGGGCTTGGTCTCTTGGGGCTTCAGTTTCTCATCTGTAAAATGAGCCACCTTGGCCATGAGGCTGGTATGAAGCGTCAACAGGTCCTGGTTCCCAGTAAATGTACACAGTAAATATTAGCAATGATCATGATGGGGGGGGGAAGGCCATCCCTGGTCTTCCTCATTTTTAGAGTCCCCATTCCTAGTTCCTATCATCTCCCAAACTCTGCCCTGACTAACTAGCCTTGGTTACTTCAAAGGTCCCTTCTCACTCACTGTGCCCTAGTCAGAGGGACAGCCTCCTGCCTGCCAAGCTTAGTCCTCACACTGCCCTCCAGCACGCCTCTTTAATGCGGACTTCTCTTTGTCTTACTCTTCCCCAAGACCTGCCAAGAAGATGCTGGGGCAGGAGGGGGGTGGGGTGGGGGTGGGGCTAGAGATTTTACATAGCTGCTGAACACGTCCATTGGCTCATTCTATAATGTGACCTCCAGATGAAAGTTCCACCCATCACGGGGATCCCAGTCAGCCTTGTAGGGGTCCATTCTTAGTTATGAATGTGGAACCCTGCTTCCTTCATCTGTTCTCCTAGTGAGTACCTTGAGGTGCTCACTGCGTACCCGACCAGACTTTGTTCCCCACCTCGGGAATAAAATGGAGAGCAAATGGAGAGCAAGGTGCTGCCCTCACCAAGATGAAGGCTTAGGGAATCAGACCAACAGGGAAACAAGGCACTATCTACCTGTTTACTGCATTAACAGCTAGGAAAGAAGAGAGTGTCAGTGCTATGAGAGTGTAACGAGAATGGGATTGAATTGTACACAACCCCCCCACCCCTATCCCCGGCCCAAGTACGTTGGCATCTCAACCCCTGGACCCAGCAATAGGGTTTTGTTTGGAACTATTAGGTTATGTTAATGAGTTCATGACAGTGTAAGGTGGGCCCTAGACCTCACCACTCCTGAGTTATAGAAAGAGCTGACCAGACACAGGGACACACACAGAGCAGAAGACGCCGTATGAAGACAGACACATGCAGCAGTGAATCTGCAATTCCAGGAACTCCAAGGATTTTGGAACGCTCCTAGAAGCTGAAACAAACAAAGGATTCCTCCTAGAGTTGTGCACTGACTCGAGATTTGGAGCCGCCTGAACCAAGAGAAAATAAATTCTTGTTTTTTAAAGTCCCTCACTTGGGATAGGTCTGTACAGCAGCACCAGATAACAAAGAGAGAGGGAATGATGTTAGCGTGGATGGTAGATAAAGAAGGCGATATGGTTTCTGCCCTTCGTCCGGTGAGAGATGGGGACTATATCCACTCTTTATCTTGGCAGACGCTGTTACTGCATGGGCTCTAGTACCAGTTCTGTGTGCTGGGCCCAGGTCTTAGCGTACAGGCAGTCTCTCCTTCCACGTTGGGGGAAAATGGCAGTGGCGGTAATAGCAGCATCAGAACCTGTCTATCTTCTGGGAGGAGAATGCAGATCAGATCAAGATCAGCGCACTCATGCCTGTGGGGTGGAGGTCAGGCATGCAGAGACTCCTCCACGGCTTTACCAATTCTGACATCAGCTCCTCCTCCCCTCCCACAGGACTCTGGACTTTCTGCTGGGTTTGATAACCCATGGCAATGGCTCATGAACTGTGCTGTATTGTATAGAACTCATGAACTGTGCTATGTAGAACTCACAAACTGTACTGATTGTTAAGTGGTAAAATAGGGAAATAACAGGACATCACTACAGATCGTTATCAACAGACGACTTGGGCTCAGGATCATAGACAGAGTCTTCTACCTTCCATCCAGGAAAGCTCTCAGCCATGCTGGCCTCATCTGGCCCCTGCCGGATCAGGCCTTCTCCCAGCTTTCAGAACAGACGTCCCCCTAACCCTCTGACAACAGGCCTCTTTTCAGCAAAGCCAGAACGGACTCCTCTTGGCCCTGCCATCTGTCAACTTTGACTTTGCCACAAACTGGTCTGCTCCGCGCTGGATCCCTTCTGGACTTGTCAATGTCTTCAGAGTTACAGCCCGTGACCCATGTTATAGCTCCTTAAGGAGTTTCCTCGCCTCCATTCTCTCTGTTTCTTTCTTCTGTTCTGTCTCTCGCTTCTCTTCCTGTGTCTTTCTATCTGACAGTTTCTGTACAGTTGGCTACAGATAGACACAACTCCTTGTCAATTTCAAGGCTTGGTCCCTTCCAGGAAGAGGCTCCAGACTCGCCATAGATAACAGACACTTCATTTACAAAGAAGGTTGTAGCGAACTCATTTGCATACGCCATAATCACATCATTTGCATAGTATATGGGCCAATATCTGTAAGGGACATGCTAATGACAGGCAGACTGCAGCCCAGGTCCAAAGAGTATTAAGCCAAGCTGTTTACAGGGTACCCAGGAAGTAGAACAAATCCTCTGTGGTAGAGAGTGGGGGCAAAGGTCATGCCTCAGGGCTGAGGGGGAAATTCCCTCAAGCTGGTTGTCCAAGAAACTGAGTCAAAGGGCCACGTTGAGGAACTAATTTCACCACACGTGTTCTTGAAGCACTCACTCTTGGGTGTCATTGCCATGCTATAAATAAGTGCACGTGGCCCCTCTGAAGAATGTCACGTGGAAAGCCATCCGAACCCCAAGCCTCTAGCCCGGTCAAAGAGCCAGCATGTGCGAGAGCCCTTGGCAATAAAGCCTGTCTCTCAAGAAGAGCTGTCCCCACACTGCGGCTTTATCACCCAGCACAGGGATTGTGTTGTCTCCCCGGTAAGCTTCAGATGATTTCTGATGTGGCAGCAGATACGTGGTCAAGCAACTATCTGAAGGGTGGTGGCAAGGGGGTGGGGACGGCAAGGAGGTGTCTGTGAGGAGTATAGGAGGAAGCTTCCCATTAAACATGGAGGATTCACCAGCTGTCTCCAATGATTCCCTCCTAAAACTCCAGAAAATAGCAGTAAAGACCTTAGAAGCAAGGAGATAGAGAAATGAGAAGACAAAAGAAAACAAACTCACTGCCTTTGAGTCGATGCCGACTGATGGCAGCCCCGTGAGACAGGATGGAACTGCCCCTGGGAGTTATGGGAGTAGACAGCTAGAAAGTCATGCCGCTCTCTTGAAGAGCGCCTGGGGATTTCGAATGGCTGACCCTGCAGAGCCCCGTCCACCTTGTTAACCACGATGACCCCAGGGATCTTTAGAGAAATGAAAGGTTTCCAATTAATCAGGTTAGCGGTGGTTAGAACCCGACTAGGGGTAGGGCAGGAGACTTTCACAGAAAATAAATTCAGGACCTCAGGAGGACCGAAAGATGGGAGGTTCTAGAACCTTGAGAGCAAAGGTGTGAGGGTGTCTTAAAAATAGGAGAAGTGCTTGACATTTTTCATGAGACGTCATTAGCCAGACTCTCAAAGACTACTTCCCCACCCATGCGAGATGGGGCTGCCACACCCAACCCTCCCGAGAGAACGTGGAGACCACGTCCTGGAGATGCTGGATGGGAGACCTGGGCTTGGGGAGACCGTGTCTAATTGGGGCGGAAGAACAACAGAGGGCTGAGTTAAAGACGGCACACCCTGCTCTCCTCATCGCCCTTTCTCCTCTCGACAACCAAGAGATAGGGCACCTGCTTCAACAGCCAGAAAGTCTCAGAATGAGAAAAGGGACACAACGGACCTTGTCACTTAGTGCTGCCCTAACAGGAAAGCCACATGGGAAAGGTTCTAACAGAGACAGGTCTACGCTCCCATGGTCAGGAGCTGGCAAATCTAGAGTCAGGGGAAAACGCTCTCTGTCCTTTTGAGAGGAGAGCTGCTATTCTTGGTGACCCTTACGTGGCTTGTCATCTCTCTTCCCTTGTCTCTGCTTCTTCCGTTGCCTGGTTGACTCTCTTTCATAGCTCTAGAGAGATTCGTTGGAAACAAACCCTCCTCCAATCCTGCCTCTCACCAAGACAGCCAATCCCAAATGGGATAATAGACACAGGTAGAGATAAGACGTATTTTGAGGGGACACAATTCAATCTCTCATGTCACCCAAGAGAAAAGGTCCAGTGGCAAGCCTCACCTGCCACCCAGGGCCTCCACTCACCCTTTTACTGCCCTGTGGTAATAATGGCGAGCTAGCCAAGGGTCACCAGACTTTGCAAGGAAAATGAAACAGCATTCTTACTGGAGCCCTCCTGAGAGAGCGACCTCACCGGGGTGGGGGTGAGGATGGGGGATTTGTTTAGTTGTTTTCAGGTGAAGATATCCTCTTTTTGTTTGTTTAAGATAATCTATTTATTTTATCACCAGGGATTTTTTTTTTGAGATCTTTCTTGGTGACTTGAAATCAGCCTTGGTGGGATTATGTATGACATTGGAAAATACAAGAATTTGGAAGGTTTCTTCTTCACTGGAAATCATTGTATGGAAACAAATGAAACACACACACACCAAACAATACAATGAGAGAAGTTGAACAAAAACTTCGAAGGTGTGCACAGTCTCAGAGGTGTGAGAGAAGCCACGGGTCCACAAGCGCCAACAGGATGCTGACATGAACCACCAAGTGCCCAAAGAACAAGAAGCGCTTCATAGATGAGCGTTTCTCGCCCCAACAGGGCTGATTTTTTGAGCTAGTAATTCAGCTGCCCGTGCACTCTAGGATGGTAAGCCGCATTCCTGCCCTCTACCCACAGGATGCCCGTAACACACTCTTGTCATTTGTGGCCACCAAACAGGTCTCCAGACATTTCTAAATGCATCTGGAGACCCCAAACTACCCCCAGTTGAGAACAATTATTATGGATAGAAGATATAATAAAGGGAATACAAATTGTAATAGGGCAGTGGTTCTCAACCTTCCTAGTGCCTCGACCCTTTCATGTAGTTCCTCATGTGGTAGTGACTCCCAACGATAAAATTACTTTTTTTGTTTTTGTTTTGTTTTGTTTTTTGTTTTTTTGGGGGGCTTCATGCTCTATGGTGGTGGGAGTAGGAGGCCCAGCCCCACTGCTGGAATTGAACCTCCGTCCCAGTGGGCCGCAGTCCCGCGCACAACCACTACGCCACCGGGGCTCAGCACCCATAAAATTATTTTTGTTGCTACTTCATAACTGTCCTTTTGTTGCTATTGTGGATCATCAGGCAAATATCTGATACGCAGGATCTATTTTCATTGTTACAAATGGAACATAATGAAACATAGTGATCAATCACAAACCAATATGTAATTATATGTTGTGAAATACTTATTTCTAATTACACATAAGTGAAATTTTGCCTTGTAGCCTGGTGTAGCATGGGTGACTGTCTTCACGCCGGGTACTAGTATGTGGCATATTTGCATGTAGACAGACCAACGTGGAGACGGAGAGAGGAACGCTGTCTCGGTTCCTAAGACCATTGGAAACATGTGTTTTCACAGGCAAGTCCTGTGAAAAGGTTGCTCGACCTCCAAAGAGGTCACAACTCACAGGTTGAGAACTGCTGCAACAGAGAGTTAAAGGTGGCAAATGGAAAATAGGAGAGAAAATAAAAGAAATTAGAGAATATCCAGAATATCCCATGTCTGGTTACGGTAATAAAAGTTCCAGAAAGAGAGAAAAGAGAGGGAAAAACTACCAGAGACATTAAAGACAAAATACTTATCAAAAGTGAATAAGACAACACATTTCTGAATGGAAAGCATCCTCAGTGCAAATAGGGAGAGAAAGAGAGAGAAAACAACTACACGTGGAAGAAGCACACCAGCCTGTGCAATCACAAGGGGTCGATGGGATCAGGTATCAGAAAATCAAAAACAAACAATTACATTGATGTGAAGAAGAGGGGGCAGAGTGGAGACCCAAAACCTGTCTGTAGACAAGTGGACATCCCCTCACAGGAGGGTCACATGGAAAAGGCAGCGATTCAGCTGACGTGCAGTCTAGCACTGAGGAAACACACAACATTCCTCTGGTTCTTTAATGCTTCCGACCCCACCAGCATGACCCCCATTCTACCTCACAAATCCTGCTAGCCTGAAGTATGCACATTGGTCCAGATAAGAACTTTTAACACAGAGAAGCAAGGACAGATAATCCCCCAAGAAACAGTAATGGGAATAGTGACACCATGAGGGTAGGGAGAGGGGGGGAGGGAAAGGGGAAGAGGGGGGAACCTATAGTAATGATAGAAGTATAACACCCACCCCCAGGGAACAAACAGCAGAAATGTGGATGAAGGGATACAGCAAAAGGTGTAAGAAATGAAAAATATACATATATATACATATATATATATATATAATTTATCAAGGGTTCACAAGGTTGGAAAGGTAGGGAAAGGAGGAAAAATAGGGGATCTAATAATAGGGGCTCAAGTAGAAATGTTTTAAAAATGATGATGGCAACATATGTACAAGTTTTTTTGATACAATGGATTTAGGGATTGTTATAATATCTGTACTAGCCCCCAATAAAATGATTTAAAATTAAAAAACAAAAGAATACTAAGGCAAAAGAGAACATCCTGAAAATTTTTGGAAAGAAAATAAGTCACATTCAAGGGATTCAGAATAAGAAGACCATGGAGAAAAAAAAAAAAAGAAGAAGACCATGGAGTTTTTTGGGTTTTTTAAAAATAATCCTGGAACTGAAAAGAAAATGGATGAGTGTGTGGCAGGTTAGAGGTCAAATTCCTTGACATTTCCATCAAGAAGTGGAATCTAGCCTTTCCCTTTGAATCTGAACTGTCCTAAGTGATTTGTTTGACCAACCAATGCCTCAGAAGCAGCGTTCTAGGAATGCAGAACTTGAAACGTCTACCTGAACCTCTCGGTTCACTTACAGTGGAAGCTGTGAGCTATCCTGCTGGTTCACCCACCCACTGCAATGGCCATGTAGAACGCACCCAAACCGCCAGCATCATCCTTCCTTTTCTGAGACTTGAGTGGACAAGATGGAATACGCTGAACTGGGGAGGGGCGGGGGGTGGGAGTGGGGTGGAGACACAGCTAGGGGTTTACAGTTACCACTTACAAGACTGATGAGGTTTGGTGTGGCTTTGTGATTAAGTACTGTGCTGCTAACTGCAAGGCCAGCAGTTGAAAACCACCAGCTGTTCCATGAGGGATTGATGGAACTTTGGATTACTGAAAAGAGCTGCAGTCTCCAAAACTCACAAGGGCCAGGTTTACTCTCTCCTGCAGGACCACTGTGAGTTGGCAGTGATGTCATGGCAATGAACTGATGTTCTTGGTTCTAGTTGCAGGATTAGTCGTTGAAAACTTTGGCTTCGACGATAGAAATGACACAGGAGATCACAGGATAAAATTTTGCAAAACCAACAACATTTTCTTGCAAATGTTGCTTGCCAACAACGTAAACAGAAAGCACACAAATAGACCTCACTAGATAAATCACCAGGAATGAAACTGATTACGTCTATGGAGACAATGGAGATGCTAGATGTCATCAAAACAAGACTAGAGGCCAACTGTGGAATAGGCCATCCATCGATTGTTCATATACAAGTTCAAGTTAAAACTGAAGAAAATTAAAGCGAGTACACAAGAGATAAAGTACAACCTTTGACTATATCCAAACTGAATTTAGGGCTGAGCCCTGGTGGCGTAGTGGTTGTGCGCCGGACTGCGGCCCACTGGGACGGAGGTTCAATTCCAGCAGTGGGGCTGGGCCTCCTACTCCCACCGCCGGAGAGCAGTGATGCCCAAAAAAACAAAAAACAAACAGAATTTAGATGCTATGACAAGAACACACTAAGCAATAATGACTGTAGACCAGACAAGTTGTGGGATGACATCAAGAATATCACACATAAAGAAAGCAAAAGGTCATTAAAAATACAGAAATGAAGGGGAAAGACCAAAATGGATGTCAGAAGAAACCCTGAAACTTGCCTTTAATCATAGAGTAGCTAAGGTAAGTGGGAGGGGGTGGGGGTTGTGGAATGAGCAGAACAGAAGATTTCAGAGTGGCTAAAGAAGATAAAAATAAAATATTATAATGAAATATGCAAAGACCTGAAGTCAGAAAGTCACAAAGAAAGAACACACTCAGCGTTTCTCAAGCTGAAATAAACAAAGGAAAAATTAAGTCTTGATTTAACTATACTGAAAGATGATTCTATGATGTGGTAGTTACATAATCTGGTGTCAATTTGGGACTTGGAGGATTAAGAGTGTAGAGGTGAAGTCTAGCCTCCCAATCTGGAGATAGTCAATGAGACCCCTGTGTGGGCATGACCTTCTCCTGAGAATTCTGGGAACTGCTATATTTTTTCTTCCTTGGAGACGGGAGACACATCTCTCACTCTGCTCACTCCCTTAAAGACACACTACTTACAAGACATGTGGCACTACACTGATAGACCCTGTGCCCTAGGAACTGGAGAAGCCACTTGGAAACCCTTGCCAGTGCTGAGATGCTTACAAAGCCACTGGATCTACAAGACTTCCCACCCACTGGCCTGTGGTCTTCCTGCATCTGACATCCTTGCAAGTATTTTGTGAGTCTGAAGAGGACTTTATAGATTGGTATCAGACATATGGGATAATATGGGACTTATGGGCTTGCACTGCACAGGGTTGGGATGCTTTCTTATTGGAAATTTATCCTTTATATAAAACTGTCTCTCTCTTTTTTTCTCCACATGACTGCCCTGGTGGGAGTAGGAAGCCCAGTCTTGCTCCTGTGGAGCTGCAGTTGGATTTGAACCATCAACCCTGTGGGTCGCAGTTCCGCGCACAACCACTATGGCACCACCAGGGCTCAGCAAAACTCTTATATACATATGAATGTCTATGAATTTGTTTCTCTAGTCTACCTGGACTAACACATGTGGGAAAAATATTGAATGATGCAGGAAATATCAAAAGAAGGTGGGAATAATACAGAGAATCATTGTAACAAAAGTATTTGGTTGACATGTAACCATTTTGAGAGGTAGCATATGATAAAAACAGCAACAATGTCACTGAGGGAAGATGTGCAAGCGCCATGGAAAGCGTTAGCCAACAACAAGGCTCCAGGGTCCCCGATTGATTGAAAAGTTTCAACAAGCCTGAGCCCCGGTGGCGCAGTGGTTGAGTGCGGGACTGCGGTCCACTGGGTTGGCAGTTCAAATCCAGCAGCAGCTCTCCAGGAGCAAGGCTGGGCCTCCTACTCCCACCAGAGGGCAGTGATGGCACCTCCCCCCAAAAAAGAAAAGTTTCAACAAACTGATGCTGTGCTGGAAGCACTCATTCGCCCATCCCGAGAAATTTGGGAGACAGCTACCTGGCCAACTGACGGACCAAGATCCATATTTGTATTCATTTCAAAGAAAGGAGAATGTGCAAGATGTCAAACAGTATCATTATATGCAAGTGAAATTATACTGGACATGATTTTTTAAATGGGTGCAACAATGCATTGACAGATCTGCCAGGAATGTTAGCTGGAATCAAAAGAGGATGTGGAATAAGGAATTTATTGCTGGTGCCAGATGGATCTTGGCTAAAAGCTGAGAACACCAGAAAGATGTCTATTTGTATTTTTTTTAGATGTCTATCAGTGTTTTATTGCCTATCAAAGGCATCTGACAGTGTGGATCATGGTAGAGTATCATAATATTGTGAAGAATATGAATTCCAGAACACTCATGCAGAGGCTGTACATCAGGGGTGCTCAATACCTCGATCACCATCAAGCTAACTCGAAGTCTAACCCTGACAATAATCCTAAAACTAACCCTCACCCTAAGTCTAACACCAACCCTCACCCTCACCCTCACCCTCACCCATCTATTTTTTAATGCCACCCACACTACATTTGCTATCAACTAATAGATCGAGATTTATATATTGAGTACCCCTGATATACATAGACCAAGAGGCAGTCATTTGAACAGAACCAAGGGGTTTATTTGCACTTAATTGACTCTGCAAAGACATTTGATTTTTGTTTGTTTGTTTGTTTGTGGGCATCACTGTCCTCTGGTGGGAGTGGGAGGCCCAGCCTTGCTCCTGGAGAGCTGCTGCTGGATTTGAACTACCAAGCCCATGGGCCGAAGTCCCGCACTCAACTACTACACCACCGGAGCTCAGCCCAGGCATTTGACTTTATAACAAATTCTGGATGACATTGGAAAGGGAATTCTAGTGGACTCCACTGTGCTCATAGGGAAGCTACAACTGGACTGAGAGGAAGTCATTTGAACAAAACAAGGGGGCACTGCGTGACAAAGTGGGCATGGTGTCCATCAGGGTGGTGATGGCACCACACTTGCTCACTCCGTCAGCTGAGCAACACTCTGAGAAGCCGGATTCTCTGAAGACGATTTATCAGTCTTGGAGGAAGACTTACTAGCAACCAATATGCACATGGCATGTCTTGCTTCTGAAAGCCACAAGGATTTGAGGATCTGGCGGATGAGCATCGAAGACTGCGGCCTTCAGTCTGGATTACAGCTCCGTGTCCAGCAAAAGGACCCCTGGTGGTGGAGTGGGTTACGTGTTGGGCTGCTCTCTGCATGGTCAGTGGTGTGAACCCACCAGCCACTCTCTGTTCTCTTCAACGTTTACAACCGCAGAAACCCCAGGAGGTCCTTCTACTCTGTCCTGTAGGGTCACTGGGAGGCAGGGAAGCCCAATGACAGGAGGCAGGTAGGTAGATAGGTAGGTTCAAAACAAAACAGAAGACCTCCCAGCTGGACCAACAGAGCATGATAACGGTTAAAGATTAGCTATCAAGAGTGCTTTACACTTGAACCCACCATCAAGGATCAGGGAAACAGCAGGCCCGAAATTGTGTTGGGGGAGTGCTGCACAGTCCTGCTTCGATGCTAAGGATGAGCGATGATGTCACCTTGGGGACACTGGTGAACCTGACCCAACCCATATTTTCAGTCATCTCAAAGGCATGAAAACTGGACAATGAATAAGACCAAAGAATTGATGCATTGGAAGCATAGTGTCGGCCAAGAATCCCGCATCTGTACCTTGAACTGCCAGAAAGATAAACGAATCTCTCTTGGAAACACAACCAGAAGACTTTGTCTCACCTACTTCGGGCTTGTTATCAGGAAAGTCCAATCCCTGGAGAGAGATGTCATGCGTGGTAGGGAGCGTGTCAGAGAAAACACTGGAAACTCAACAAGGTGGTTTGCAGAGACACGGTCGATGCAACGAAGGGCTCAACCGTTTCAACGACAGTGAGGAAGACCCAGGACCAAGCAGTGCTCCCTTCTGTTGGGAAGGAGACAGTGCCAAAGTCACAGAGAAAAGAGTCTGCGGGCAGTATTGGCAATATGGAATTGTAGCCAAGTGTCATGGCCGAGGTGGTCCTAGAGTTGGTGATGGGGACGGAGTGAGGGCAAGGATGACCATGGGGGTGGAAGCGATGCTTGTGTTGATGCAGGGGGAGTGGAAGGTGGGGACGAAAGGGGAGGTGGAGGTTGAATTGGTGGTGAGGGTGAGGGTGGGGATGGGAACCGCAGTGGGGATGGGATCCACATTGATGGTGACGTTTGTGGCGATGAAGGTGGAGGTGCAGGCGGACCTGTGGAGGAGGAGGCGGCGGCCTGCACAGGAGTGATGGTGTGCAACTGTTGAAGTCCATTGTGTACAGACACACCAAGGACACTAACATTTGTTCCCTCCTTCTAGTGACTCGACAGCCACAGGACAAATTTCGTCATTGACACGGTGCCAGTAAGGTAGACAAGGTGCGCTGGTTGCCACTTCAAAGTCCAGCTCAGAAGGCAGGCGTGCCCTGCACTGAGACCCTTCCACCCAGTGCCTGAGGAGGCAGGGAGGCCCAGGGGTGGGCCTCTGGCTGTGGCTGGCCCTTTGAATCCTCAGTAAACCAGGGTCCAAGAGGGGAAAGGACTTGACGCCGCAGCCTGTGAGTCATGATCCCTCCCTACACTCAGCACATGCATGACTCCGCTGAGGTCCTCCCAGTTCTCCCTCTCCCAAGGGGCTGCAAGAGCCTGCCTTGGGACACCCGCCTCATGGGGTGGTCATTTACATGCACACGCCAAGTCACGTCCTTTTTGACAGCACTAGGGAGCAGCTGAAACCCCATGGGGAAATTTTATTGTCCTTCACCTCCATGTTTCCACTAAGTCCCCCGTCCCAACACACACACACGGACACGGACACCGAGGCTCAAGGGAGCCAGGGCACCTGCCCACGACCCCAAAGCCTGTCAGGGACGGAGTTGGGATTGCTGCCTCATCTCCCTTCCTCCCAGCCTCCGTCTGTTTCAGGCTCCTCGGGTCACAGCCGCATTCTACAAACCCTACTCATTCCCTCCTGATGAGGCCAAAGTCCCAGATTCACTCCCTGGAGAAATATGTCTGGAGCCTGTGTGCCGTGAGGGAGGCCCCGGGTGGACCTGCCTGGGGAGACTTCCGGCATCGTTGGGCCCCGTCGCTCTCCAGCGCAAACCTCCCCATGGCTCCCACTGCCCACCGGACACACTTCCTGCTCCTCGGCAGGCCTCACTCTGTCCCTCCGGCTTTTCTCCTCCTCTTCCTTTGCTTCCATGACTACTCTTGGTGGCACAGTCGTGAAGCACTCCACTGCGAACCAAAAGGCTGGGGGGTCTGAACCCCCCCCCCCCAGGAGAGAGGCGGGTGTCTGCTTTTGTGTAGACCGCAGGAAGAATCCCCACAGGGGCCGCACTTCTCTGTCCTTCAGGGAAGCTGTGAGCTCCCCAAAGCCATGGAGCAGATGCTGACTTGTAACGACCTCCTGGGGGTGGGGGGGACTTCTGAGACTGGAACTGTTCACAGGAGTAGAAAGGCCAGTCTTTCTTCCGTGTGGCTGGGGGGTTCCAACGGTTGAGCATGCAGGTGGCAGCCCAGGGCTCCAGCGAGGAGCCAGACACAAGAGTCTCAGCCCACATCCTTCACTGTCCTGCCTCTGGCCCTCTGTGTTTGTGGCCTCTGATCCCAAACACCTTCCCTGCCAATGCTTCCTTCCCAGACCACCGAGCCTGTGAGAAGCAGTGTGGGCGTCTGGCAGGCAGTTTCCACTCCTCTGGGCCCCTTAAGTTCTGTTACCCACAGCCCAGAGTGGACTGGGTCCTATTTTCTTTCTTTCTTTCTTTCTTTTTTTTTTTTTTGTGGGCATCACTGCCTCTGGTGGTCGTGGGCACTACCCAGCCACCACTGGATTTGAACCACCAAGCCCGCAGACTGCAGTTCCACAATCAACCACTTACGCCACCGGGGCTCAGCTCGGGTCCTATTTTCTTTTTGCCTTTTTTTAAATTAAATCATTTTATTGGGGGCTCATACGACTCTTATCAAGATCAATACATACATCAATTGTACACAGGCCACATTTGCACTTGTTACCATCATCACTCTGCAAACATTCTCCTTCTACTTAGGCCCCTGGTTTCAGCTCCCATGGTCCTATTTTCTTTACCAATTAAAAGAGGAGAACGAAGATGTCCTGGGCTCTTCCCAGAGGTCTGCCAGCCTCCCTGACTATTGCGTGGGCTGGGCCAGGCACCCTTTTCTCCCTATGGGGGCAGCCTCAGGCCACGGTGTGGGTGGGGGGGTTGGAGAGAAGGGGATGTGTGAAGTGAGGCCCCGTCTTATTCCAGCCCCCGATTCACTGCCACGCCAGGGTCCGGGGACAATCTGCCAGTGGTAGTGGCTGTGGAATCGGCTCCGAAGCAGGGGAGCAGCTTGCTGCCCTGCCCTGCTCCATCTGCAGGGGGCTCAAGGCCGTGGGGCCAGTCCATGTGCCTCATGGAGGGTCCCCTGCCGTCATTAGGTGACTTTGCCACACATGGTGGCCTCTTCTAACCAGAGGCCCACCGTGATGACACATCTACAATTGAGGAAGGACAGCTTTCTGTCGCCCAAGTCCCCCCCGAATCCCTGTCCCTTCCCGGGTCTTAAAAACCGTTTGATGTGGGAGTGTTGGAGGGGGCGTTGAGAAGGACACAGATCCAGCCAGGGTGCAGTAGCGCCATGATGAAATGTATAACGATCCTCCAGTCTTTAAAATTTCCTCCTCCCACTAATATGATGCAGTTTTACCTCACTAATCATGCTAGATCTGCTTATGTACATGGGTATTAGTAAGAGCTTTTGATGCACAAAGTCCAAGATAGATAACCCCTCAGAAGCAGTAATGGGAGTAATGATTCCCTGAGGCTACAGGAAGGGGAGGGAGAGGGGGGAGAGGGAAATGATAGCAGGGATATCTGTAGCACCCCACTTGAGGGGAACAAACACCTAAACTATTTCAGGTGAATGGATTCATTGGAAGATGTAAGATATGGCAAATAGATATATGTATGCTTATGTATACATATACATAGTTTATTAAGGATTCAGAGGGGCAGGGTCGAGGAGGGTGTGGATAAGAGGTAACTGATATCAAGAAGTTCAAGAAAAAGTAAAATGGTTTGTAAATGATGATGGCAACAATTGGACAACACACCTTCTCTCCTGGAACTATGGATTGCCGTGATATTTGTAAGAACTCCCAAGGAAATCCCAACAACGAAAGGCCCAGATGAATTGAAGTGGCTTCTTAGCCCCCGTTCCTTGCCCTCTTGCCTGAGAACACAGAGCCCTGGGAATCCTCTCTGGTGTGGAAGAACACCGTAACCCCTCACTCGCCCTCCTGCCCGCGTGGCCACACCCGGGCCTCAAGCCTGCCTGGCACCGGAAGTGCCAGCTTCTCCTCAGTCCACGACACCGACACCGCCGAATAATTTACGGCTCCCAGACCTCTTCTTAGAATTCAAATCAAGGGAGTGGGGACCCCAGGGCTGCCCAGGGCCTCCGGGAGGGCGGGAGAGAGAGATGTCCCCTCCCCTGCAGGCCCCCGGGGGCGGGCTCATTCACCACAGCCCCCGCCCCTCCAGTGGGCCCCCCACTTTCACTTCTGCTTTCTCGTCTGCCTGAAGACTGCTTCCTCCCCAGCAGGCAGGAGCGGTCATTTCAGATTCCAGTGAAGGCAGCCAGACTCAGAGAAGTGAGTTCCGAGAGGGACTTTGGAGAGCAAAGGACAGAAACCTCAGACGCAGCTCCCCATCCAGATGTGCCTGACAAGGCCGGGGCTGGCTCCACTTTGGGGACCGAGCCCAGCCAGAGAGAGCCCCAAGTGCCTGTCCCCAAGCTGCTTCACCCAGAAGACATGTAGAGTCAAACAGGCCAGGCTTGGGGTTCCAGCTGTCCATCGACTTCCTGCCTGGCTACCCCAGGGTTGTATTTTCCCTGTCTCTACCGCACTTTCCAGGATAACGACTTCAGAGCCCATAGCCAGGGACCAGTTTGCACCAGGACGGAGTCCCAGCTCAGCCAGTCCCCCTCTCAGCTGAGAACGTGTGCGAACAGGGTCCGGCCTGGGCTGAACCCCGCCCTGGCACTTCCCAGCCCTGGCCAAGGTGCCCTGGAGTGGAGCACGTCCCCAGGCCCACAGCTCCGGGGCTCCCAGCTTCATGCTGGCCTGACATCATCCCCATTTATGGCGGACCGACCGGGACAGAGCGGGCATCAGAATCCCAGTGGGTGGAGTCAGAGAGGCCAGACTCTTTCTCCTCAAGTCCAGCCACCCTATCCTCGCCCCCTTCCTCAGAGGAGCCAAGGCAAGGTGACTCCCCATCTCCTTTGGGTCCTGTGAAGCACCCTACACCCTCACTGCCGGGGGCCACGTGTGTCCAAGGAGAACTGTTCTCAAGGACTGTTTTTTCAGAAGCAGTTCACTAGATCTTTCTTCTGAGGCACCTCTGAACGGACTCCAACCGCCCGTGGGAGGGTAGCCGTTAGGCTCTTTAGCCACCAGTGCTGCCCAGGGACTCTGAGACTCCATGGAAGGTCCAAGCCACCCAAGGCCTCTGAGGGAGAGGGGTCACTGGGACCCCACATAGTAGGTCTTCCTATCCCGTGTTGCCGAGCAAACCACCTGAGACCCTCCATCCAGCCTGGGACCCACCGTCAGGTCTGGATGCCCGCTCCCTTGAACTGTGAAAGAAACCAGAGCTCATCTCGGTCCCCACAGACCCACACTCCACCAGCCAGGAGCACCCCCCCCCAGCCCCACCCCATCACCTGCATGGTCCCTACCTGAACGCGGAAGGAGCCGCCAGGCGGCGGGCACAGATGGCACCAACTGACTCCTGCAGCAAGAGGGCTGCCAGCAGACTTTGGCACCGTCTCCACCTCCCCAGAGCAATCATTAACTCTTCCACAGACCACACCTCTGGGCTGGCTCACTTCGTAGAGACTAGGCCACACCTGGTGCGGGGACAAGAACGGGCCCAGAAAAGGGGTCCCAGGGAGCCTCCACCCCCGAGCCAGCCGGAGCAGGCCATGCATGGGGAGTGCATGGAGAAGGTGGATTGGGTCAGGAGCGGGAATGCCGCGTGTAAAGCAGTGTGGCCATCAGTAACAGCTGGACAGGAAGACTGGCCTCTGTGCTGGTCAGCGAGGCGGCTCTCACAGCGCTCCACAGCTGGTGGCCTCCAACCCCAGAGAAGTGTCGTCTCACAGTCCTGGTGACCAGAAGTCTGGGTTCAGAGTGTTGGCCAAGCCATGCTCTTTCCGCAGGTCCTAGGCTCAGCTCATTCTTTGTCTGGGCCAGCTCCCTGCTGGCTCCAGCATCCCTTGGTTTATGGTGGCACCCCTGCAATCGCTGCTTCTCTTTGTCTACCTCTCTGTGTCTCTTCTCTTTTATAGGGATGCTACTCAGATGGGATTAAGACACCCCCTCCCAAACACCCCCCCACAATGACCTCAGGTCCCTGAATACATCGTCCTAGTGCCTACCTGTTTCCAAACAAACTCACATGCGCGGGGACCGGAGTAAGACTTCAGCATCTCCGTGAAGCTTACCCTTGGACGGTGCCTGGCTCAGGGTATGTTTGTGCCTCTTGCTGCTGATCTTCCCCTGTGGTGACATTTCAAGGGCCCCTGCCCTCTGCCACTGCTTTCTTTGCAGGGGTCGAAGCGGCTTCTCCCAAAGTGGCGCCACCCCATGCTGACACAGGAGAAAGAGGGCCCTGGGCTGAGACCAGGACCTCCAGGTGCCTCCTCTTTGCTGAGTGGCCTGTAAGTCAGCGCCCCACGCCGCCCCATGCTGCCTGGGTCTGGACTGTGGGCCCCCGTGAAGGTGGACAGGAAGACACCCAGTCCAGAACAAACACTCAGAGAGGGCAGCCCAGCCCCACGAGATCATAACATGCAAACATGTTCTCCCTCCTCTAGCCTCCTCTCCCTCCCACCCCTACCCCAGCTCCAGGGAAGTCCTGGGGGAGGGTGTACTTGGGACTCCCAAGAGGAGTAGGCATCAGTATCTATTAAGCACCTACTGTCTGCTTTACACCACGTTCTCCTGAAGGCGCCCCATCACCTGGAGGGTGCAGTGCCATGATAATCCCTGAGGAACCTACAGTCCAGAGTGGTACAGTCCAGGAAGCAGCCTCCTGGGGGAAGGACAGGGGCGTTCTCTGCCCTCCGTTCTCATCACCTGACCCTGGTCAGGACCCTCCTCCACGTCCTTGCCAGTCTTCCAGCCCCCACCCCACTCTGACCTGGATACTTGCTATTCCACCTGCTCCCATTCCCCTGCTAACTACACCCCTTTCCCTGTGGAGAACCTCCCCACCCCCACCCCCACTGCTGCCGCACTCTATGCTGGGCTTGTCAGCGACGTGGGTCAGACAGAGCTTCTTCTTGACACGAGCGACTGGTTCACAGTGAGGCCAAGGAAAACCCAATGGGGCTCAGATAAAGGCGGCTGGAACTGCAGAACTCTTAAGTGACTCTGGGGCTCCCACTGCCTGTTTTACCGCGAAGATCATAAAACCTTGACCGAGAAATCATCTAAAACTGAGTCTATCGGAGGTAACAAACGGAAACATAATCCCCTACGATTTGGGTTTCTGGATATGGCCATGCCTAAATTCATCCATGCCCAGTCCTTGAACGCAGACACTGCCTCCTCCGCTGGACCGTGTTGAGTTCATTTCTGCCTGCCCATAATCACCCTCGAGCCTGGAAGGGTCAGAGACCGTTGAGGCAAGAGAGACTGGAGTTGAAACTGGACCATGGGTCAGCGATGAAGCCTTGTGAGTGAGCCCTTGTGCATCTCTGTGATGATTGATATCAGGCAGTTTCATTTGTAACTTCTACTTCCCAGGCCATAATCATGAGAACATTGAGGACTTGTGGACCACGAAAGCATCAGTGTCCATGGCCTGAGGTCAGAAGAAACAGATGGTCCCTGGCGACCACTTCCAACTGCCTGGAAAGGTATTCCATGAGAAGGTCTTGGACAGGGTGGACATTTGAAACAAAATCACAATAAAAAAAAAAGATCCGGCTTACCAAACAGTGGAATTGTATGTGAATGGCTATATTGGATGTGTAAGATATGACAATAATAAATAAAATATGGGCTCCTGGGGTCTAGGGTGTGGACAGGAGGGGATAAAGGGGCCAGATATTAGGGAGTGCAGGAAGAAAGAAAATGTTTTGAAATGGATTGTACAACATTGCTAGCTATGATTGGACTGTGGAATGTTATATCTGTAAGCGCTCCCAATAAAACAATGCAAAGAAATAAAAAGAAATAAAAGTATCAGTCTTACTTATTGGAAAACACCCCCCAAGACAAAGTGTGGCCCTTGGTCACCCTACGAGTCTGGGAACTGAGGTCTCCCCACCACTGCTTAGCTTCCCACCAAACAGTAGCTAGCTATGTAGGATGAACCAAAACACCAAGAGGAAAGCACACTTCAGAATAACCAAGCCTTTGAGATCCAAAGGGCAGCATGCACTCGAGGACAAAGTCCAGGAGGGTTAGGGGAAAGGAGGAATGAAAACAGGAAACACAAGGAGGAATTGGAATAAGTGACTATATAAGGTAAGAATTATAATAACACATTATAACATAGTAACACATTATGTTTGAACTGTTGAATGTAAAATTGATGATCTAGTCTGTAAAATGCCACCTAATTCATAATTAAGAACAGCACTCTCTGTAATTAAAAAAAGACATCTAAATAAAATCAAAGGTCAGACTTCTGATTTGTAGGGAAGAAAATTTTTTAATCATTTTATTGAGGGTTCCTAAAACTCTTATCACAATCCATACCTCCGTCCATTGTGTCAAGCACATTTCTTGCCATCATCATTTTTAAAACATTTTCTTTCTACTTGAGCCCTTGATATCATCTCATTTTCCCTCTCTCTGCCCCACCCTCCCTCCTTCATGAACCCTTGATAATTTATAAATCATTTTTTCATGTCTTACATTGACCGATGTCTCCCTTCATCCACTTTTCTGTTGTCCATCCCCCAGGAAGGGTGTTATATGTAGGTCATTGTGATTGTTTCCCTTTTCTCTCCCCACCTTTCTGTTACCCTCTTGGTATCACTGCTCTCATGTTGGCCCTGAGGAGTATATCTGTCCTGGGTCCCTGTGTTTCCAGCTCTCGTCTGTACCCGTGTACATGCCCTGGTCTAGTCAGATTTGTAAGGTAGAATTAGGATCATGTTAGTGGGAGGGGAAGAAGCATTAAAGAACTAGAGAAAAGTTGTATGTTTCACCAATGTTATACTGCACCCTGACTGGCTCATCTCCTTCCTGAGACCCTTCTGTAAGGGGATGTTCAGTTGACTACAGATGGGCTTTCAGTCTCCCCTCCACAGTCCCCCTCATTCACAATGCGATGATTTTTGTTCTTTGATGTCTGACAGCTGATGCCATTGACCCCTCATGATCACACAGGCTGGTGTGCTTCTTCCATGTGGACTTTGTTGCTTCTGAGCTGGATGGCCGCTTGTTTATCTTCAAGCCTTTTAAGACCCCAGATGCCATATCTTTTGATGGTTGGGTACCATCAGCTTTCTTCATCACATTTGCTTATGCATCTGCTTTGCCTTCAATGATGATGTTGGGAGGATTAGCATCATGGAATGCCAGGCTAATAGAACAAAGTGTTCTTGCATTGAGGGAGTACTTGAGTAGAGGCCCAATGTCTACCTGCTACCTTAATACTAAAGCTATAAATATGTGTAGATATTTCCCCATTGTCACATATAAATATATTTACATATATACATGTCTGCATTTAGTCCTCTATTTGCTTTTATTTTCCTCTTGTCCCACAATCATGCTCAGCCTTCATTTGGGTTTTAGTAATTCCTCTCGCTTACATTGCCCAAGAACAAGCCCTACCAGTTCTCCTACATCCATCTCACCATTGATTTTAGATCACTTGTTGCTCCCTTGTCTCTGGGTTTGTTAACACCACTTCTTTCCCCCCACTTTTCCCTCTCCCATGTCCCCCTGAACCATTGATCCCATTGTTTTCTTCTCCAGATTGTTTATCCCGCTTGTGCTAGTCTGGGTAGACTAGGAAACAAATCCACAGAAGCTCACATGTATACAAGAGAGAGTTTTATGGGCTGAGCACTGGTGGCGTAGTGGTTGAGTGCGGGTTGGTGGTTCAAATCTAGCAGCAGCTCTCCAGGAACAAGCCTGGGCATCCTACTCCCACCATAGGGCAGTGATGCCCACCAAAAAAGAGAGGGAGTTTTATATACAAGGTAAGTGTACATTAAGAAAGCATTCCAACTCCATCCAGTCCAAGCCTGTAAGTCTGACTTAGCCCATATGTCTGACAGCAAGCTACAGAGTCCTCCTCAGACTCACAACACACACACAATGATGCCGAATGAAGGAGGATCACAGGCCACAGGTAGAAGATCTTTGAATCCAGTGGCGGTGTAAGCATCTCAGCGTTGGCAGGGGTTTCTACGTGGTTTACCCAGGGCTGCATCAGGGTAAGCCCATGTGGCTTCTCCTTAGGGATGCCTTGCAGGCAGTGAGCCTTGCCAGCTGAGGCACAAACTAGCTAAGGCAGCCACACACTGGTCAGACCATCAAAGAACAAGAGACCAGAGAACTGTGTTGTCATCTCCTCTATTGGCCTTCACTCCATGGGGCCATGTCTGGATCACCATGTGTAAAGTTCTACATCCAGGCTACCTTGGAAGAAGTACGACCAGAATGCTCCTTAGAAGCAAGG